>JAEAOA010000200.1:652500-655000 GCA_016746295.1 Potamilus streckersoni
GGGTAAAAAAAAAAAAACAATCAGCCACTTTCCATAGAAAGACGTGGAAAGAGTAGAATAATAGCTATAACATTCGGTCCTGTTGATTGCCGTCATCATTGGTCTCACGAGTTTGGCGTAGGGCGATTTCGGGTAGTGTGGTTTATACTTCAATGTTAGCTTGACCACCTCGGAGAGCTTTATCTGTCTGGTAAGCCGGATATCGGCGATATTCCGTTATTTACTGAGGAGATAGGACTTTTGCCTTTCCCGGGAGTGGTACTACACAAGGACATCAATATGCCCAGCAAGCTATAAATAATTAAGCGGTATGATTGATATATGGCCTTGGTAAAACGGAACGAATCAAAGACACACCTGAAAAAAGAATGGTAACCATATATATATATATATATATATATATATATATATATATATATATATATATATATATATATATATATATATATATATATATATATATATATATATATATATATATATATATATATATATATATATATATATATATATACAGAAGAACTGCAGATTTCGCAAAACAAACCTGATTTTCCTATTACAGGTATATACTTTGGTTGATAAAGAAGGTGATGATATAAAGACAAATAATACTTGGTGTCTAATGTTCACAGTAGCGACCGTCGCGTCTGCTGTACCAGATATTTAAATGTAATTAATTACGATTGTATACTTCCGCCCTCATGTGTACGCCAATAGCTAGGAGGTTAAAAAAAAATAGTCCTATTGGAAACCTTAAATCAAAACGATCAAGTCCGTGGGTATGTAATTCATATTTCTAGTTCAGAATTCAAAAACAAAATGAAAAACTAACAACGGTTCTCCTTCACTTCTGTGGTGGCTGCAAATATATAAACATTGTCACTTCGACCGAACTTAAAGGCTTGATGTCACAATTTACTTTATAGTTCCACATAGAGTCAACCGATTGTTTTGAGTTCGACAAGTACTACTAGGGTAGACTCTCTCTCTCTCTCTCTCTCTCTCTCTCTCTCTCTCTCTCTCTCTCTCTCTCTCTCTCTCTCTCTCTCTCTCTCTCTCTCTCTCTCTCTCTCTCTCTCTCTCTCTCTCTCTCTCTCTCTCATCTAAATGGATATAAATTATTTGTATCCACCAACCAAAATTATTACATACATAAGTGGTTTCAACATTTTAAATTTGTGATTCAGCTAAAAGTTTAAATTCAATTACATTAAAGGATAGTACCTAATTTTTCGCTTCAGTAGAATGGCGGAAAACATCATGCTACACAGGTAGAAAATAACCATATTATCGTCATTTTCATCCCCGTTGACATTGATGGATTCAACATTATCCTCGTCCTTACTCTTCACATCCTTTTGCACCCATTGCTTTAAAGCATGCTAATTACAACGTGGTAGTGTTTTACACCTCTTTCGCTCTTTTGGACTTCCATTCTACAAACAGAAGTCACTCTTCCATTACCCCCGCTTGTCCTTATGTCAGAACACTTCTTTTGAAGCCCTAAGAAGATATAAAAATAGTAATTTGGCTACAGCGTTCTGGTGTCGAGGAAATTCCCTCTTACGTCATAAGCCAAGTGAGGAAATTCCCTCTTATATCATAAGCCAAGCATCTCTAAACATAGTTTATAAATGCTGTGACAATAGTTTGTAAGACTTAACCACAGGTGTTTTCCTTTAGCCATTTTCAAACGCAATTCTCTTTTTTTCCTTACATAGAGATGGTTTTGCTCTTTAGCGTGTAAGATGTACAAGAAGCAGGTCTTATTATAATATACCTGACGGAAAACAGCTTGTGTTTCAAGAACAGGTGAGAGTGACACTTGTATTTATTTTTAAAGCCGGACACGGGAAGCTGTCAACAAGAGAACATTCAAATTACCAGTCAACTTAAGATCGTAGATGATTTGTGTTCATGTACATTAATATATATGATGCAAACTGGAATTGATCGCTCGTGTGGCCTAAGAGGGCGGGAGGTCGCAGGTTCGTTCCTCGGCAGAGTCGTACCAAAGACGTTAATAAAATTGTACTAGCAGCTGCCTCGTTAAGAGGTTAAGGGTAGGGCTAGTCTGTCGGGTGACAAGATAATATGACTGGGTTGGGTGGGACATGATTCTCAACGTCTGCGGCATGATGCACCAGTCTTATACATCGCTATTACTATCACACTACCGACATCTTAGTGATATTGCCGAAAACAATTGTTAAAAATCCACATCACACACAAACGCAAACAGAGGATTAAATAAGGCTATATTAATTTTATCTCCTTTTTTAGTTCTGGATATGGTCATCTGGCAACTGTATGTCTACAAGTATTGATCTCTCTGATAACCAGGGTCCACTAAGTAATGAATTATTTAACCAGGCATTTCAAAATAATTCCGCTAAACCAAATATAAGCCTTCCGTGTAAGTATATATATATATATATATATATATATATATATATATATATATATATATATATATATATATATATATATATATATATAT
>JAEAOA010000200.1:660000-812500 GCA_016746295.1 Potamilus streckersoni
TCGAAGTCATGGAGATCTGTAATAACACCCATTCACTGATATGTAATGAGTTTTAAGGACAACAATCTTCATCATGTCTAAACTCCTGCGAAAACTTCTCAACTAAAGAAGCAATTTTCAATTCTATCGGTCTGCTTAAAGCGAAATATTTGTATTTTTGTGCTTTGTTAAAAGTTTCGCATACCTTTCTCGAATAAATGACCTACTAAACAACGGCGTACCAAGACTAGTCGCCGCAACAAGGCAATTCGGTCGCACACTATGAGTAGGTCACGAGGTTAGATTAAAGGAAACATGTACATTACTGACCTACATAATTTGAGTTGTAGCTGTTAATGGCCTGGCGAAATGATTTGATTGTCTGTTTCATTTTTTTAAGGATGCAATATTGAATATCACACCGCAATATCCGTTCCGTGGTTTTGGACCCACTGGATACCTCAACGACAAACAAAATTCTATCGGAAGTACGTACAATACGGGTTGTATGTGTGCATGTATTTTCAATTTACTTCTATTTCAAGTATTTCTCTGACATGCAAACAAGTATTTCATGTTTAAATTATGACCTGGCATGTATGCCTCAAAATATCCATTTATACTACATCGATATTGACTCAGCTCCAATGGTTGGAGGCTGAATTAATCGATATTCCACGTATTTCTTTTTTCATGAAAACTGTAAGACAGGAAAGGCTGAAGTAATCAATCTTCCATGTATTACTTTTTCATTAAAACTGTGAGGCAGCATCTACAACAAACACAACAGAAAGCACATAACATTGAGTCGGATACCACCATTTTAACATATGGAAATAATTTGGTCTGATTTATCAGTTTCAACGGCACTTTTACCACAATGCCGAGGCAATGGGAGCTAAGTACCTTGCATACAAACATGTCGAGGCAGTTGACCTGGACTGTCCTCGGCGGGTATCGAACCCGCGACACTTTGAGCAAAAGTCCAACGGTCTACCAAACAAGCTAACGTGACTCCCTGTCTAGTGAAATGAAATGCAAGACATGGTGACAATAACGCCGGATGACTACTGCAAGCATATCTTTTCAAATAACGTAGCAAGAGGAAATATGTTTCTTGTCCTTGAAAATGAATTCTTCTATCTGAAGCTATGAAACTTTGATATACATTATATTCGCCGGATGTAGATCAATATAACCTCAATAATATATATTGTGGTGCTGCTTGAGATTTTGCGATATGTTAATTTTGTGATTATTACCCACGACATTTTGTGCATTAGGAATCATAACAAATCTCAAGTGTTTTAATGTGTGTGTGTGTGTGTGTGTGTGTGTGTGTGTGTGTGTTGAAAAAGTTTTTTTTTCCATATGAATCATCATCCACCCGTTGGAGCTGCACTGTGATGATGTGAACGGCAGAATGCCATTGGGATTAATATATTGTAGCGGATTTACTGAATTTCACTGGAAACTGACCTTCATAGTTGCTCTGTTATTGTGTCTGGCTTTTTGTATAAATGTTGTTTACATCAGAATTACTTATTTATGTTTTAAAATTCAAATCGATTCAGTCTTACTGTTGTGTTCAGTTGAGAGGAGTTACGTATTTAAATTATTCGTTGGAATTAAAAAGTGCTCAATATTTCAGAACTAATTCACTATTTTGAATTATGTGAATCCATGGAATAACTCTGGATATTGAATTTTACATGTTAAAAAGGAAAAACAAAACAATTGTTACAACAATAGCAATACAAAATAATTGGAGACAACTGAATGAATAATAAAAATGAAAATATACTTCACTATAGTAAATTATCGAAATAAAATGATCTGGACAAATGCTATCTATAATTAAACTTATCTTAACTTGGGCTCACAATAAGTGAAAAGAAATTGTTCTATCACCGCTATGTCTCACTAGGAAAATTATAAAATGGGAAGATGAGGGGAATTTTCTGCTTCAAATATGAAACAGGAATTAGTAGAATGCATACTTTTATCATATATCATGATTGTATATCCCGTTGCTCTATACATTTAAACTTTTAGCAATACTGTACATACAAGTCAGGAAATCAGACTTGAAAACTAGTGTATTTGAAGTACTACTCACCGGAATGGTCTGGTGTTTCCCCTACTAATTGTCATCTGGCTTATTTACTGAGTCATTTTGAAATATGGAAGTTTAGTACATGCCAAATGTACTCAATATGCAAACGCTCTCTCGGAGGCGACCAGAAAAGATTCGCCCCAAATCCAGAAATGATTGAAAACTTCGCTGCATGCAAAATTCATTTTAAAAAGAAAGGGCCTGGTGATACTTGATCTTCTTCAATAACATCTTACTTTACATGCAACGTTTACCATAACCATGTACATCAGAATTCACGAGTAATTAATACATTTGACCACCAAGATCAGAAATTTTCAAATGTATGCATTGGTCAAAATGCTTCAGAGATACAATAAAGTGTTAAGAATCTCTCTCTCTCTCTCTCTCTCTCTCTCTCTCTCTCTCTCTCTCTCTCTCTCTCTCTCTCTCTCTCTCTCTCTCTCTCTCTCTCAATTTAGTTGCAACAGCGTTGAATATACTTTTCAAAGCTATAAGATAAACGTAACAACCAATATAAATATTGCCGAAACATTACCAACGTAATATAATACCGTCAAATCTGTAGTTTCCACCTTGTGCAATATTATATTTTCCCCTTACCCAATCCTGAAATCGGATTGGCCCATTTTGTAACCGGGCGGTTTTACCCTTTATTCCTGATCCTGATGAAATAGCACCGTGACAGGCACCGTGCCCTTTTGGCGATCTGGAATCCAATAAACCAGTTGTTTGTTTTTACTTTGCAGATAATGTATGGTAATGACTGCAAATCAAATGGCAAACTAAAGGTTTCTTTCCACCCAAATCGATTTAATAATTATTTCAAAATTAATCGAAAACCGCTCCATTTAGCACATTAAACTATGCACACACACAAAAAATCATTATTTGTTTTCTAACGGCAAGGCTATAAACCTCGCTACACTACATCCGTTCATGCAGTGTGTGATAAATTTTCAAACTTCACGACTACAGGGTTCCTGTCAAACAATAAGATCAATCAATTCTTTTAAGTATGACAGAACAGAATTATCAAAAATGTCCCTATATACCACTGACAATTTTCATTCCAATGTAAATTAGAATGGCTCAAACATCTTTTGGAAGAGGTGTTAATGAGACAAAAGACAAAAAATCAGATTGTATCTATTACATTAAAAATCCATCATGACTGTTTATATATTCAACATCTGTGGCAATCAGACAATTACATATTTATATATCTCTCTCTCTCTCTCTCTCTCTCTCTCTCTCTCTCTCTCTCTCTCTCTCTATATATATATATATATATATATATATATATATATATATATATATATATATATATATATATATATATATATATATATATATATATATATATATATATATATATATATATATATATATATATATATATATATATATATAAAGAATGCAAATCATATGGCGAATAACAACCCTCTCAAGCGTACTGGATCCACCAAGGGATCACGTTTGTCAGGGATTAATTAAAATAGATGCAATAAACTGACGACGAACAGTACGAAACTAGTAACTAACTAGGCTAGTTAGTTGCTAGTTTCGTACTGTTCGTCGTCAGTTTATTGCATCTATATATATATATATATATATATATATATATATGTATACATATATATGTATATATGTGTGTGTATATATATATATGTATATATATATATATATATATATATATATATATATATATATATATATATATATATATATATATATATACTTAAGTAATATATATATATATATATATATATATATATATATATATATATATATATATATATATATATATATATATATATATATATATATATAGTACTTAAGAGTATCACACTGACAACTGAGTTACTCCTAAATAAACCACAGAAATTGAATGACAGTCGTGCTGACATCTTTGCATTATTCTCAGTGGTCTCGTTTACAAGACTGGATTTGCGCCTGCAGCTGCCATTCTGTTTGTCTTTTTTTTTTGTAAGCCCACCTAAGGAATGCTACATAAAATAGACTGGCGTGATAATTTCTTGATACGTAAAACTATAGCGACAATTCCAATATTTCGTTTGTCAAATCTCATACACCCATACCACATCATTTTCATCGGCCTATTAAGACGATTGTGTACATGAACAGCTATACACACACACACACACACACACACACATATATATATATATATATATATATATATATATATATATATATATATATATATATATATATATATATATATATATATATATATATACATCACAAAGGAAGAAAGAAAGAAAGAAAGAAAAATAGAAATAAAGAAAGGAGAGTTCATATATAGTTACGTTTGAAAATTAAATTGAAAATAAAATTAAACACTTTCCAATATATAACACCATACAATAATGACAAGTGCATATGCAAGGTGCAATATGGCAGTTAATACCTTCTATTGGCGAGGTTATTAAGTACAACTGTCATGTCAACTGTTAAGAACTCAAACGATATCCTCATCAACATTTTTAACAGTCTTTGAAGAACAAATGTTGGCATACTCAGTCAGTTTTTATTAAATTATTAACACCACCTGTATCAATTAAGAGATATTTACTATAATAATATTGATTTGGTTGACCTGTCTTTAACGCACTGTGTTAATTTACTATGAATTCTCTTCAATTTATAATGCCAAGTCTGTTTCCGGGGCATTGAAAGATATCAGATGAACTATAGTAAGTTACATGGAGCTAAAAGAGTCATGCTTGGAAATGTCGTTAGTCACAAAGTATTGTCCACTGGAAACATTGTATGAAATGTTAGAGAATGTGCATTATCCAGTGTTATCTACATCTAAACACCCAGGTACTATCCCCTAAAAGTGAGATGACAGTAGACGCATAAAAGTGACACTAATAGTGTTGTAAGTTGCAATTAAACACCCGCGGGGTGTAATACATTTCACACACACACACACACACACACACACACACACACACACACACACACACACACACACACACACACACACAGAGGGAAAAAACAGTTTTTTTCCATATTCCAAATTAAAATATTTGTTCACATTTAGTTGCTTTAATTTGCTTACCTAATTCTCTATGATTTTTTTCTTTGAATGCATATCTAATATTTAGCACGGCGATACACAGGGTCAATTTACACCGAGAAGAAAAACAATTTAGTGTTTAGCAACTGTAAAGCTGAAATGGTTTTTACGTTACTCACTCCTAAATTTACAAGTTTTGTGACACACTGTGAATCTTTTCTTCACTGCAAATTGCCAAGAACTAGACGATGTACCAAACACATACAGCTATATGCGTATGACTTTATTACAATACTGGTCGTTATCGCGCAGTCTCTGACAAATCTAGGGTTTAATAAAAAAAAAATTAAAAAAAAAATAAGTTGAGAAGATGATTAGCACAACGGCAGTGGGATGATCGAAATCCTTTAGCTGAACATGATGACCAGGAAGAAGCTGAGAGGTAACTGTTCGCCAATGTCGCTTCTTGCTTAATCTGAGCTTCTTCCATGATCGGAGTTGATTAGATGATCGGAGCTGATTGAATGATCGGAGCTGATTGCATGATCGCAGCTGATTGATGGATCGGAGCTAATTGCATGATCGGAGCTGATTTCATGATCGGAGCTGATTGAATAATTGGAGCTGATTGCATGATCGAAGCTGATTGCATGACCGGTAGAGCACATACGTAGTTTAATGCACAAGTCTCTTTGTCTCTAATTTGGTTCATAAGTTATTTATACTGCATCGAGACAGAGACATACAGCCAGACAGAGATCTAGAAATGTTGCTATTGTTTAGCGCAATTTGAATTTTGAATGTGGCTGAGAAATAATGAAGGAAATGTGAAAAGTTTTTGAACAAAATAAAAATTCACTAGATATATATTTACAGTTTCCAGTAAATCAAACTACATTCATATGTCTTCTTATAGACAAAGATAGAATTGTGTGTGTGTGTGTGTGTGTGTGTGTGTGTGTGTGTGTGTGTGTGTGTGTGTGCATACAAATATTTAATGTAATAAAAGTTTGGAGATGCTCTTTGATCCTGGCGCCCCATTTAAGGAATTCTGAGAGTTGTGCGATTACTTGTCTTATTATTGGAATTCGGGGCAATGGAAATATTCCTTTGTCGGAAATAATTATCCAATTACTAGGAGCAAACGTCCTGGAAAGAAAGTGTTAGTTTCCATGATGACCTGGTCAATGAGTTGCGAATTTAGACCCAAACCGCCTAGTCCTTATTAAAATCTAATGGGGTACATTGGCGTTGTGACTGCAAGGACAGTATTTACGGTAGGAAACTGGTAAATTACACAATGGAATAAACAAGAAGGGACTCGGCAGATACAGATACGAATGTGATGCATTTGTATTGGCGTGATGTACCTTGAAACTATAGATTGACTGGCCTAAGGTGGCATAGTTAAATAGTTAAAATAATTACATGTGTTAGGGGATAGTTGTAGAGTTTCTACGGCGTGAACTACTGACGGGTACAGAAAGTTGATGAAGAGAAACTATGTAGATGTGTGGTTGATAGATATTTGGCAAGTTGTGAATAATGTGATCTTGCATTGATTAGAGTCAAATTTATGCATAGAATGGACACTTCGGGCTTTCTGATTTACAACGTAAGTTGTATAGAAGTCTTTGGAAATTTTGTGTTAGACTTATGGCTTCTAGCGGGAATCGCGCCAGGGTTTAGACACCACTTGGTCAAGCATAGACCCCTAGCTTGTAACAATATCAACAAGATTTCAAGATGATTGAGCAACAACCTTCAGACATTAACAATTATTAGCAATAATATTTGCTTCGATGATACGACTGATAAACAGAGACAGGAATTGGAATAATATTAACTATGCAGTAATGTAATAGTATACAAAAGTAACTAACTTGTAAAATATCCATGATGCTGGCTAATAAAAAGACAAAATATGATAAGATGCTGGTATTTTGGATATGCAAGTAATACATTTGTTAAACTTGATCTCACGTGGTGTGTACATACGATCTATATAGGTGAGTTTCAAGACACAAGTTACTACAAAACAAAGTCTCATGAATGATTTTATGAACTTTGGATGGGCATGGGAAAATAACTTTGGGATTTTCACACAAACTTTATTAGTAAATTATAATAACATGCTCCGGAAATTCTTTCACTCAGAGAAGAACAATTTGAAAATATATGGAGATAAAATATGGTATAAACGTCCATGTAGAGCCATCCGTCAGTGTCTCTCAGTGACAGTTGAGCTAGACATCATGGTCACATGACCCACATTTACCGTTATAAACTTTAGAATTGACAACTTCTAGACTAGTGGAAACCATAAATTATATATTGAGTAACTACTGGTTAATTAATGTGTCACTTTCACTCGAAACATTTCTAAAATACCTCTTGTAGAGAGTTATTGGGGAATACTGTTTGGTTAGCATCACTTTTTAACCGGAGGGTCAAACTAATAAACCTTACTTTTTGACACTTTACAAATCGAAAGCATGTTGCTTACATTTATAACGGTTTAAGAAGTACGTACAGAAAGAAAGAGACTCTATTTGACCGATTGCATATAACTAATTGCCTTTTGAGGCTAAACAGAGTTTTCACATATTAACAGCCATTTTAGTACTTCACGAGTATCAGTTTAAAATAAATAAAGAGGAATACAAAGAAAGAAAGAAAGAAAGAAAGAAAGAAAGAAAGAAAGAAAGAAAGAAAGAAAGGGATATAAATATAATCTATTTAATTTATTTGTACAAAATCAGTTTTGTGGATAAAGCTGTTGCTGTCCTTGAATCTTTATAAGCTGTCCTCGTATAAATTTTAATTTAGTAAAATCCAAGAGAAACAACTTCAAGAGAGATCAGTCTAGGTCTACCAGCTGTAACCACGAGCCGTGGTGTCTTAGTGATTAGTGTATCAGACTCGCGACCAGAGAGTTTAAGGTTCAAAATTTGTCAAGACTTGGACTGCTGTGTCGCAATGGTGTTTATCATTGCGACACACTTTTACTCTAGTTGATATGGAACGATAACTTTTCCTGTGTTGATGTGCCACTAAACACAACTCAACGAATCAGTCAATAATTAATGCACTCTTTTCTTTTCTTTCTTTCATTTTTATTGTATTTAAATTATTTTTGTCATCCGTAGCATTACCATAATAACCTGACTTAAAAGATCGAATGGAATTCAAAGAAAGACATACATGCAAAGAGCCATGTTGATTTGAAATTATCACGTTGTGAGTGCGATGACTATTGTAAGACGTTCAGCATAACATTTCTCATATACACGAAGCGTGGCCGTTTATAGATTAGAGCAATGTCCGCCATTCATATCTCGAAGTGTCCATGATATAATAAAAGATATATTTCTTATCATCTTAATGCATGTCTCTTATTCAAACTAGTGTCTAATAACCTTTTTAATGTAGATTTGTAGATTTGCCTTTGAAAAATGAGATAAGCCATGTGAATGAAATTTCTTTCAGGATATCCACAGAGTAAAAATATTACTGTGTGCTGTTGAGAATCCTGATGGAGAAAAATTTCATTTAAGAACCCTTTCCATCACAAAGTTTCATCATTGTTCAGAGTTGCAGTTAACACTATAACATCAGATCTCCGCTGTCTTACGTGAAGATCTGAACACAACCTCTAATGGTCATCTTCTGGTGATCTTTGAATTAGCCATTGGAAAAATTATTTTCACTATATATATATATATATATATATATATATATATATATATATATATATATATATATATATATATATATATATATATATATATATATATATATATATATATATATATATATATATATATAAACACACAAACACTCACACACACAGAAAGCTTTTTCTGATTTTGAGGAAACTATCCCAGTGTGGGGCCGAACCTTGAAACTTGACAAGGCTTTGTATCAGCAGAGGTAACACAATACGTGGATAAGTGACTGCTGGTCAGTGAAGGTGTCACTTTCACCATAAAAACATCAGATAGTCCCACGGAGAGTCAAACATTGTAATTAGGATTCTGTTTTTGCCTGTGGTTAGAGGCGTATGTATCGTAAACAATGTGTTACAACTTTTATAAACAGAATTAGAAAATAATTTGAAGGCGTACTGAGAGTGAATGGGGTTAGTAAATCAGACCTGTCTTTCAAAACGTGTTCGATCGTAACAGACAAACACAGATCAAATGGTAAGCACATTCAATACATATAATCAAAGACTGTGAGTGTAACACACATATGGCACAATACAGATCTTGGAGATCGAATATTTGTAGTTTGTTATTCAAATGATATGTTTCTTTAATCATCTGAATGATCCAATCTCAATGTATGTATGTATGTATGTATGTATGTATGTATGTATGTATGTATGTATGTATGTATGTATGTATGTATGTATGTATGTATGTATGTATGTATGTATGTATGTATGTATGTATGTATGCATGCATGCATGCATGCATGCATGCATGCTTGTATGTATGTATGTATGTATGTATGTATGTATGTATGTATGTATGTATGTATGTATGTATATATGTATATATGTATGTATGTATGTATGTATGTATGTATGTATGTATGTATGTATGTATGTATGTATGTATGTATGTATGTATGTATGTATGTATGTATGTATGTATGATTTATAAATTTATATAATGCAAACCTGATCATAGTGTGAGCATGTTTAGAAAGATGTTCAAGAAAAGATAGATATCGTCCATATAGTAGTCAATATCAGTAGTAGGAGAAAGTAAGAATCCGAGCTCAACAACCCCCTCCAGACCTCCAAACAAATACAAAATACCTAGGTAACGTAATAGATCACCTGTTGCAATCAATAATTGTGTTAAGAATCCGAGCTCAACAACCCCCTCCAGACCTCCAAACAAATACAAAATACCTAGGTAACGTAATAGAAAACCTATTGCAATCAATAATTGCGTTAAGAATCCGAGCTCAACAAATACAAAATACCTAGGTAACGTAATAAAACACCTGTTGCAATCAATAATTGCGCTAAGAATCCGAGCTCAACAACCCCTCTAGACCTCCAAACAAATACAATAGAACACCTGTTGCAAAATACCTAGGTAACAGGTAAAATTTAATTACATGATCTTCCAGAATAAGCAAAATGATATGTCAGACTCAATTTTCCAAATCATTACGATTTAGCAGAGCGTGGCGATTGTGGACTAAATTACGCATTAGAATTCCAGTAAGGTAAGTGGTATTATACCTCATTACCAACTGTTAATGTCTCAACTGTAGATATCAAAAATATTTCATTATCATGGTAATAGAGGCTAAACTTTACTTTACCGCTCACATAACGACGGGACTCAAACAAATCTTTTATTTGTGATTTGTTAAGAGGGTATTTTTTGTCGATAAAATACACCTTTGACCGATCAAGATCAATTGTAAGTTTGGTGTATTTATGCTGACTAATCGGACAGTGAAAGTTGTTAAATTCCGCTAGCAACTTTTGATACAATTGTTCGAGATAATTAAAATACTCGCTGTTATCAGATCTGATGAGCGAAAGTTTTAACTTGTCACGGGTACCACTAAAGCATATGCCTGATGTTTCATTATTAATTTCAACTGTCAATGGTTTGCCGTCCATTATTAGATATTTGATTTTGCTACTGTAGCTATTTGTTACTGTCAAATTTTCAAACATTATTTTTAAAGTTTAGATAAAATTTTAGTTTGCAAAGATAATGTCAAGTATATCTCTATCATCATGACAATACCCAAGTGCAAATGTATCTACCCCATTTTCGCAATAACGTTTATCATCAAAATTGCTCAAACCGCGTTTGATAAGGACATCTGTTTCGAGCTTATTATGATTTGTCCGAATTGACATAGCTCTTATAAAACTAACACCACCATCAAGCGCGTACTTGTAGTCATCAAATTTTATAAACTTTTTAACAAAATCACGAGGCAGACCTTTTGCTTTTTTTGTTATTTTATTATTGTCTAACAATACGGCATACATTTTACTACGTAATCCGATAAAGTATTTGATAGCGCTCGAGTTCATTTCATCTTTGAACTTACCAATAACCTTTTTATTTGTGTCGTCATGAAATTTACTGTCACGTGGGTAATCAGAAAGATCAAACAGATATCTATTATCATGCATATCCTGATAGATGTCCTCACATTCGATTTCATATACGAGCGAATCAGTATCAGTAAATAATAATCTACTAGCCGGCCATTGATTTTTAACAAAATTATAATGAAAATCATACATCAGCCACTTTGATAAATCTAACACTGAAGCTCCAACGTAGATCGGCTTGTTTAGTTTTAGATTTGTTTTTCTTCTTTGTATCGCAACAAGATTCTCATTAAATATTTTCATGCTCACAAAATCATCGTCTGACACAAGTTTGTTTCTGCGATTGACATCATTGACTAGTTCGATATTTACGCGTTTCCTAATATTCTCCATCGTCTTACCAAAAACGGAATTGTTCATCAGTTTGAAAAAGTTTTTCTCAAAATCAGTTTTTGCCGCAGCTCTTCTTGTAGTGTTTGAGTTAATATAACCTCTCATCCACGGCGACTGATTAAATTTTAGTACGCGATGAACTTTTCTCAACACGAGACCAGCATCGACTGCTTGTTTTAAAGCTTTGTAATGCAAAACATAATTACGTTTATGAAGCAAATTTGGTACTAGTTTCTTGACCATGGAATGTTGCCTTGGTGATGCTGACGCTTGTTGTTCTTCTGATAACAAACTATAATCTATAACCATCGATTCCGCACAGAAAGGGTAATCGTTATGCAATTTGTGTAGCGAAGTTGGATAATCGAGATCAACTTCAACGAAATACGAAACATCGTCGGGTATCTTTTTTTCTGTCTCTGATAGAAATTGATCAGCCGTGATCCAATGAAATCCACCAAGAGGCATTGGTTCTGCCATCGAATACCCGTACAAGTTATTGCAATCTAGATAAACTATATACTTCGAAGGAAGGTCAGGATTATACTCTTTCAAATATTTGTTGTTTGCTTCAGCGTACTTCTTCGTTATCACGCTAATACCGCCTCGGATTCCTTTTTCAATAAAATTGAACATATCAACATCAGTCAGTAATTCCAACCTTACCTTACTAAACTTTAACAGAGCATCCCATGACAGTCCGGGGGCAGAATAATACCAGCAAGGATCTAGTCCGTAATTATTATAACTCACTTCTCGAAAACTTTCAAAAACATCTGCTAATAATAACACGTCAGTTTTCAAATACAAATCGTGATAATCACCAAAAGTCTCACAATCAAACTCTTTCCAAATATCTTGTGCATACTTGTACTCGTCATCAGTTATATTTTCTTTTTTAAGTTGCGAGTAAAATTTGTCTTTGCTAGGTAAAGATGTTTCATCAAATTTACTCCAATCGTCGAGATATTCGTATGGAAAAACTCCTTTTTTAGCTAATAGATTAAATTTATCTCCAAAACAGTCTCTTAGGTTATTAAATTTACTACAACCTTTTACTAACTCATCTAACGAGTCTGCCATAAACTGCAGGCTGTCAATAAAACGCAATTTACCTAGCGTAACTGACATGTACTTTTCAAAATTATTTGGGATGCATTTGATGATGTTATCGAGTTTTAGACGAGATTTTATATCAAGATCACCAAAAGCTTCTACTATAATGTGACTATCATATCCTCGAAAATTGTGAAGAATAACTGGAATAAAATCTGGAGCGTGAAATTTTAAATTACACTGGTCATGAGCCGCTCCACGATACTGTCCGGTCAAATGGCAATGGTCACGTACTTTTTTGTTGTCAGGGTCAAAAGCTTTTTCACAAATATAACAAATTTTCGCTTGCTCGTGATCAGATTCTTGTTGAGGTGTTAATTTTAACATTGGAGTTACTTTTTTCAAACGATAAGTAATATTATCAACTTCGTTAATCAACTGCTTGAGAAGCCAGACAGCTGGATTTTTACCTCGATATAATTTGATCGGTTTAGATAACCTCGAATCAGCGCAACAAACTACCTTGTACGCTACTCCACATGGAACATGATTTTGAATTTTTCTTGTACTCGATTGGTTAGGATCATTTTCTACGCCAAGTACAGGTTGAAGTAAGCATTCGAAATCGACGTATATGACGAAAGGAATTTTTAGTTTATGATTATGATGGACAAACTGTAACACGCTATCTTTTTTAGATGGCATTGTTATTCTTTGTACGTCACTACAGTACTGCAAATGCTTTTGTAATGTTTCATTGTCTCTACAACCGTGCAAGCAGCGATAACAAAAGAACTTTTTGTTGTTATTTTTATTATACTGTCTTCCAACTAGTCTGTTAAAGTTTTTGATCCAAACGTAATGATTTTTATAAAACAGTAAATTGATAGTCGATTGTGAAGCTTTTTCTGAAATATACCTCGGATAGACATTTTCTTTTTCATCTAATCCGAAAACGTTAATCGAAATATTATTTTGCTTTTCAAACTTTGGTATTTGATTTTCTGCCACTGGAAAGTCAATACCAGCACAATTTAATCTTGACACGTGACTGATATACTTCTCAACACGATCAGCATTTTTTTCTGCTGGAAATAGCGCGGAAAGAACAGCCCATTGGAAACATTTGCTATCGACGTTTTTTATGTTTATACAGCACTGTTTATTTTTTATTTTTGGTGGCAGGTCGATATACGAACTACCGCGTAATGCGTCATATTTCATCGTGTGAAACAAAATTTCCTTGATCATTTCAAACTTCCAACCCGAACCTAATTCGGTAAATTCTTCTATTTTTTTCCAAATTTCTTGGTGTATTTCATTAGATAGTGACAAAAGATCACTACCAAGTAAAACACGTCTAGATTTTGCGTTGATGTAAGGGTCTGCAATTTCCTTGTTAGTAGATTCTTCCGTCACAAGTAGTTTTGAAAATATAACGTGATATTGCACTAACAATCTTAGACCCTTGTGTTTTTCAAGCTCACGTTTTACAGTCGTCTGTAGCAGATGAAAGAGATTTATTGTAGTAAAATTTACTAAAACAATTTGATTATCAAACTGATAACTATTATCAAAACCTGCAAAAGCAGTCGCTATTTTAACAGGTTCTCCAATAAGACTTCTCTTGGCTATATCACGCAATTTCAACATTATTATACTATAGTCTAATATCTAATTGATAATTTACTCCGCTAAACAACAATTAGAGATAAAAATATCACCTATAATATAATGACAGTAAATCTGACAAGCGCACGTGAGCAAGAGGTATATCATGTTTATCCGAAGTACAACCTGTACGCTGGAAATGCACTTGGTTCGGTTATTAATATCAAAACTGGAATATCTGTTGGTAAAGCAACGCCAGCGGGTTATACGATTAGTGTAAAGGGAGATAATACTGAAAGAATTACGATGTTTAGAAAAGATTTTATTTACACGTTATTTTGCGATGACATTCCAGAGGGGAAACGAGTATATCATTATAACGGTAAAGTCACTGATGATAATATTGAAAATTTATCCTTACAAGATGAGTTTCAGCCGCATCCGGTCTTTGATTTATACGAGGCTAACGATCGTGGTATTATAAGAAACAGAAAAACGAAAAAAGTTCTTAATAATATGAGCAATATGGGATATATCAGTGTGACTGTTAGAGGAACATCGACAGATCGAGTTTGTTATACTGGTCATAGGTTTGTTTACGAGGTGTTCAACGGATCTATACCCAATGGTCTGGTTATTAATCATATCAATAATGTAAAAACAGACAATCGATTGGAAAATCTGGAGCTAGTGACCCAAAAGGAAAATGTGAGAAAAGGACGAGGTGGTGGTATTAATTTTAGATGCCCAATAAAACCTGTTATTTCGTTAAACCTTGAAACGGATGAGGAGATCAAATTCAAATCAATTACAGCTGCGGCGAAATATTATAATATAAATCCCAGAGCAGTAAAATTTGTAGCTGATGGAGCAACAAAATCAGCTTTTTCAAACAAATATGATGCTAGTATTATTTTTAGATATGATAATTAATAATATTTTGTAATTCGGTTTTAGTCAAACAATGATGAGCAAATGCTATAATATCATCGCAATCAAATTTTAGCGTCACTACTGCACTTTCATTAATTTTATTTTTTTCTGCTTCTGTTAGTAATATTTTATGAGAATCACCTTGCATTACAAAAATCTCAACGGAATATGCACCATAACCAGACAAGCATTTTCTTACCGCTTCGGTCAGTTCGTGGTAGTTTATTATATTAACTTTTTGGTGATATTTTATCTCATCAGTCATCTTATAACAACAAATTAGATAAAAAGTATATTATAATATGGATATGATGAAACGACTTGCTAGCGATAAGGTCTCCACAATCTCTAATGATATGATAGACAAATCCATTGGTTATAACGAAGATGATATTTTATATAACAACGAGTCTGATGATGGTGAAATAGTCACCGTCGTTAACAGATATAATTATAGCAGACCAACCACTGGAAAATATAATGTCAAGTATCACATTGCTAAAAAAATTATAAAATTTAATTTTACCGTTACCGAACAGCAGGTATTTTTGCAGTTAATCAGACCTTTTTTAAACATTAAAATTCCATACCGACAGAAAAATATAAAATTCGATTTCATATTTGTCAAACTCTTTAATCTAATGACGATCTCTGACGATCGCAGACAATATCTAATATCATTATGTAAACCAGTAAAATGCAAATCTATCAAACGAAAGTATGAGGAAATTTATAATAGCATTATTTCACAGTCGATAAAATCGACCGGGTTGGAATCCAGCTGTTAAATTTATCACTATACCCACGCCATTTGACTAAACTTTTATCTCCTTTTTTCCTAATCACTTTTTCGATAACGAAAACATCTTGTTCAGTTTTTTGTAGTTCTTGTTCGTAAAAACTACCTACTATAGGTTCACCTGCCAGATCTTTTAACGCGTACGTTACAGGTATTGTTAAGAGTACTTTATCAACAACAAATACTTCTTCGCTCCAGTTTGGAGTAAATCCTTTTTCAAATATCTTTTTAGTCAAAGAGATTCTAACTTTATCACCGACCTTAAATTTATGTCTGCGGTACATGTTTTCGTTTGCTAATATTGGATTTTTGATAGCGTCATTGGGTGACATTTTGATGGTTCGATGTTTCGTGTTATTATATTCGCCTACGATTTGAGAAAGGTCATCGATGTACCTGTTGGTGTTTTTAGCTGTCATATGTTTATGTAATTTTTCGTTTAACGTGCGATTAAATCTCTCGACAACAACGCTTTTGCCTTCGTTTCCTGTAACGTATTTTTTAATATTATTTTGTTCTAGAAACTGCTCAAACTTTTTGTTAAAAAACTCGGCTCCATGATCAGTCCAGATTTTGTTTGGTTTTCTTTCAGTACTCGTTATTATTTGTTTTAACGCATCAGTGATTGACGTTCCTGTTTTATCTGAAACTGGCACACTAAAAGCGTATTTGCTGAAAACATCTATAACGTTAAACAAATACTTCTTTGGAGCGCCATCAGCGCCAACGTTAAACTGAGCCATATTAGATACATCTACCAAATCTATTGCCCAGATATCATCTACAGCGTTTGCAACAACTTTACGTCTCGGAAACTTTTTTTTTTAGGTCTGTGTAGTTCGACTGCAAGATCATCGTATAATTCTTTTCCGAGTCCGAGTTTATATTTTGCTCCTATCATTCCTTGAACAAATCTTCTGTCAAAACGTTCTCGTAGATTTGTTGGCTCCATATCATGTAATTCGTCTAACATTACTTTATCACAATCTGCTTTCGAGTTTTCATGATCACGATAACAGATATCGTGACGCATTGCTATTGCATCCACTTGATTATAAGGCTCTTGGCCTGGCAATGGATTGTCGTTTTCATCTAGTTGTTGGTCTAGCGGATTGTAAGGACCTGTATAACGATGACCTGGCAAAGTCCAACCGCCTTTTGGTTTTGGTAATTTACCAATTAGTTTATGTATATCTATACCTAACCCTATTATTTCTCTGTTGTTACAACGTTGACAGTACGTAATGATTTTATCTTGTTCTATGCAAAGATCTTTGTCACAATCACAATTGCATTTCATTTTATTTTATTTTGTTTCATAAGATTAATCGTCGATCAAGATAACTCTATCAACGCTAGATCCTACTTGTTTTTTCAAAAACATACTTTTCTTTCTACCACAGATTGCACAAATACTTTTTAACATCATTCTATTATTTTTCGTTTTTTCCGTCATCTCATCCTTGTTCTCTGTTTTAGTTTTGCATTTGAGACAGTATGTTGACATTATTATATCAAGGAGTTTAGATAAAATTGATTGCAATATTATCATTCGCATGAGAAGGAAGCTTATCAAATTGTAAAATAAACTTTAAAAAGTTTTTACTTCCAGAGCTTTTACTCTGGTGCATTTGTCTGACAAACATGATACAATAATAACCACAAGCTGATGTTCCAATCGGCTGTAGTTGATTAGACGAATAATTTATTTTATCAAATTTTTTAAAAATATATTTTTTTATGAGATCGCTTGGAGGAAGTCCGAACGAATCAAAATAATTGTTATCGTGGACAGCAACCCAGTGGGTGCCAGAGCCATCATTGAAGTTTTCAATATTTACAACACAAGAACCGCCTGTTGGTACGTCATCGAGTTCATCCTTGGAAAATACTCCTCGAAATCCAACAACGTCCTTCAATTTTTCAATGATGTCAAAATTGCTCAATAACGTCTGGTCCCTGGTAGAGTTAATCCGCGTCCGATTCCTAGTAAGTTTGGCAGCAGACTTCCCGCTAGTCCCGCCAAAAGTGGAGCGAAAGGAATAATTCCTCCTTGCTTTGTTTGTTTGCGTTTTGTTGTTTTCTTTTTTTTCGATGATTTTGTTTTTTTCGTTGGCATTTTATTTTATACTATTACATAAAATTAACGATAGATTTGTTTGATACCACGACCTTCGACTGCTTTCTTCGTTGCGCCAGAGACTGCTCCTGACGCAGCCGCAAGTCCAAGTGTACCAAGTACTGGTAAAACTTTGCTAGCTATTATTGATAACGCTGGTCCAAAAAATCCACCTTCTTTTGACATTGCAGTTACCTGAGAAACAGATAATTTCAGCACAAATGGTTTTCCTTTGTCGAGTTTATTGATTTGTTGTTGCGTTAGCATGACTTTTACTGCAATTTTATTTGAAGTTTCCGGAGAGATCATCAAAGAAACAGAGCTGCGTTTAGCAACAGCTGCTGATAATTTTTCAACTTGACCAGATGTTAGGTATATTTCTCGAGTTGTGTATTTGGTTTTCATAATGTTATATCCAAGTTGTTAGATTAAACTTGTACTGTCATTCTTCCTTTGATTGAATCGATGGTCAGAAATCGATCACTAACCAATAGCGCGTATACGTTATACTGTTCAGCTGGCACAACGCCCAGTGTCCACGTGACCTCAATATCTGCAGTCGATCCCACAACACGCTCCAAATGTTTTGATACGTCGAAGTAAAAGATGGGATAGAGCGTTCGAAACTCATCTATTGATATTTGAGATCCACTGTCCGCGTTCTGATATTTTTGCATTGCTTCCATAAGATACATGTACGGCCGAGAGATGTTTTTGTTGGCGTCTATGGCAAAATTACATTCGATTGCACGTTCGGGATACTGTTTGGAATTTACTCTCACAAATATTCGTCTAACGTCTGGGTTATCGAATACGGAGTTGTTTATTTCCTGATTGTTCCGACGTGCTTGTCGTTGAAATACGACGAACAAGTGTCGCGGTAGTTGTTCGCTGGGCGTGGTCGTTACACGCCATGTGTAATCAGTCGCGTTGGGAATGGCTGTTTGATAAATCCTGTTCTGTTGGAAGTGTATCTTTTTTGTAAAGGTGGCTAGTAAAGATTCGAGCTCCATCATTTTAGCTAATGAAGGGACAACCCGAGGCATCCACAGTGCTAATCTTGTAATAGAAAACTGTCCCTCAGCCACTCCATCGGCGTGTATTATACAATCGTTTTGATCAGCTCGATCTAAAATTAAGGTATGTTTTATTCCTCGAAACACTTTGTTATAATCACGGCAAAATCCAAAGATTGTGCTTAACGGTAGCATCATCGTTATTTGGCGAGATTCTGCGGCAAATGCTTTTCGTTTAACAAATCCCTCGTTATATCTTATGTTACGTGCAGTAATAACATCGTTTATTAAATCTAACATCACAACACCATCTGCGCCTGCCGCTGGTGGAGTTATACCAAGATTACGACAAGCGGCAATAAGTGAAACTCTTGTGGCGTTTGCATCAGCAGCTGCACCTGGTGCGGCTATACCAAAATTGTTAGCATTAGCAATAAGAAAATTTCTTACAATTGCAGCATCTGCAGCGGCATCAGCTCCGTGTGTTTTTGCACCACTTGAAATAAACTCGCTCGACGCAGTTGTCCCTAGTCCAGTATCTTTGAACCACATCATATTTGTGGCTATTGATCTGGAATAGTCATCGCTAAACGAAACGATGTTTAGTATTGTACTCGCTATGGGTAAGTGCATCGAAATATCTTCTACGGTTTGATTGGCCAGTTGGTATCGTGCACTCTTAAACAAACTCCAACCATTATTGACGAGAGCGATTTTTACATTAGCTGCAATATCAGCACCTGCTGCATCTAATATTCGGCCACGCACTTCTAGCATTGCCTTATGAGGTAGTAGAAACACGTCCTCGTCTCTTGTGTTAAAAGTTCTAACTCCGGTTTTATTCGGTTCGTTCGAGTTCTCATCGAGATACTCGACATACTCTAATTCTGTTACAGCATCGTCAGTATCAATTTCTTCTGCAAGATCGAGATAGTTTTTAGCTGACATTTATTTTATAATCGTTACACAAAATTAAAAGGCAGCAGGGGTCATCGGCGCTGTTTTCTTTACAAGTTTACGTACTATTTCTTCACCACTCGGCGACAATAATTTTTTTGTTGTAGCTATCATAGCTCGTTTTGTTTCTTCTGTTGGCGCAATATCTGATATTACTCGTTTTATTTCCGACACCGTAGGTGTTGTTGAAGGTCCTTTAATCTTATCAGCAATCTTTTGCCCTACTGCAGTGCCTGCTGAAGATGCCGCCCCTGTAGCGAAAGCTTTACCAGCGTCAAGTGCAATGGGCGCTACTTTACGCGCGATTCCTGGAATATTCTCTGCAATTGTTGTAAATATATTTCCAAAAAATCCACCTACAATTTTTCTTCGATAAACTTTTCTTCGTCTCATTTTATAAAATTATGTACACAAAATCACATGCCTAAGCAGTGCGTAGGTGTAAGTAATACGTGACTATCTCGTTGTTCACGTCTATTTGTCGTCCAGATTGGTCTGTGAGTTGCATTGTAATGCTTGTAATTTGATTCTCAGGTGTTATTGGATAGTAGATAATCTGTCGCGGATTGATTTGCATGAGAGAACCTGGTGGGACTTCTGGTGAGAAACTGTAGATCGTTTGCCCGCGGTTGCCTTTTGACGTATAAGATCCAGATGCGATAGAGCAATTGATGAGTATTGTATTTACTTCTGTGATATCTACTGGTAGTTCTCCATCAAATGTCAAAGATTTATCTTCACCGGTGGTATAGTATAAAACTCTAGTAAAACCTAACATCTTTCCAAAACTTCTTTCTTCAAAGAGGACTTTCATATTTCTTTTCACTGTTATCCTAGCTCGTAAGGTGTTATAATTCGCCGCTAATTCGAAATTATCAGCATTCCCACCAGCTTTTGTTAGAAGCTCTTTTATTGTTCTGTTTAGATCAGTAATGTTATAAGCTCCTTGTGGAATCTGTAGTTTGTATTGTATATCAATAAACTCTTTTTGTGATGTTGGAGATTGTTTAACATTAACGATTAAAATTTCATCATTAATCCCAGTTTTAATATTTGGCATGGCGTTCCAACAAGTACAAGAAATTAATCCAATCTCATACTGTTTTGCAGGATCTAGTTCTATTGGTGGGTTGTAATTTACTGTAAAATTCGCGCTGTTTCCTGTTATTTGTGACGAATCAAGCAATAATGTTGTTTGCATTATACTAATATTTTAGATAAGATCGCGGTGTAAAATTTCGTACTCGGATGTTGTTAGTAATCCACTCGATCTTAGATGATCAAGTATATCAATAATTTCGTTATCAATCTCTACACTTTCATTACCAGCTTCTTTAGAGGATATCAACAGCATTAGCCGATCGACTATGTCTGCGTTTGATGTAAAAACTTTAACTCCACCTCCTGTTTTTTTTACACGAATTTTATCAAAAGTAAAAAATTTCCTTCTAAAACTCCACCCACTACCAAAAGGTTTTGCTCTACTATTTTCTGCTGTTCTTCCAAATATTGAAGCAATAACACCGTTTCTCATTCTTTCAGAAAGTGGAGCCATATCATCATTTTCTGTAGCTGTGCTTATTTCTTCTTTAGCAGCAGCTCCATCTCTTATTATCTCATTTAATCTATCGATTAATACTTGATATTCTCCATCATTCCACTTTTCTATATTATCAATATCTTTAATATTTTCTTTCTTTAAAAAATCATCATACTCATTTTCTTCTATCTCATAATTTGCTCTTTTTATATAATAAAATCTTTGCTGTTTAACATCCATAAACTTTACAGTAGCCTCACCAACTCTTTTTTGCTCCTCTTTGATATCTTTTATTTCTCCTGATAGATTTGTTATAATATTTGTTATTCCTCGCGTTGTTAACTCTGCTAATCTTCTCTCAAGTTCTAGCGGATTGTTTATCAATCGATCTGTTTCAGCCTGTCTTGCAGCAGGATCAGCTATATTTGCTGTAAGTGACTCAGCTAGTTTTCTTTTGTCTTCATCAGATCTAGTAATGATTTTTGCAGCAGCTGCTTCTTGTTGTTCTTTAACAATTCCAACCAAACCTTTTTCTTTCAGTTGTTTCAGTTCTTCTTCTGATAGTGGTTTAGTTTCAGGTTGTTTACCTAATATTGCTTCAGTTATTGGTCTGAAAATCGTAGCTGTTGTTTCTGTAGCAGTCAATTGTCCACGTCGAGCTTCTTCCACCTTTTTCTTAAAAGCCGCTCGAGTTTCGAGAAACTTTTTTAGTAATTCGATTTTCTGTTGATGTTTGTCCATTATTTTTATACGCTTTACAAAATTATATCATAGAAACGTCTCAAGGCAACAACGAAACATCTTGGTTGGATCACGCGCTAGCTTGTCAAATAAAAAGAAACTATATCTATCTTTAGTTGCTCGATGATATAATTCGATAAATTTATCTTTTGTAACATCACCACATTGTTCGTTTGCAATATTTCTCACATCCACATTATCTAGTCCGGGAAATAATATGAAACAACCCGTATTTCGCCTAATAAACCTATCAACATTATAAAAACCTTGGGCAAGATAAACAGAATTACATCTTTTATTACGTGATAGTGAAAAATATGATCTAATCTTGTTCATCTCCTCATTGTTTAGCGGAATATCATCAAAGACGATTATCTTCTGCTCTGACGAATCGAGTTCGTTCACTGGAACGAGTTCTTCTGGTTGTTTTATCAAAAATATATCATCACCAATGCCAAGTTCATCACGAAGTTTATCATTATACTCACTTAGTAACTCGTATTTGTCTTGTTGGGGGTTGATGGTGTAAATATACACCTTATCATAGTTAAAGTTATTATTGAGTAAAAGATTTAATAACAAATTTGTTTTACCAGATCCAGTTCGCCCAACAATAAGATAATGACAGTCTGGAAGTTCATTGTTATGTTTATGCTTCACCAATCGCTCGGTGTCAAAGTTTATTATCTTCGCCATCGTATAATTTTATGTTATATTAATCCAACAATTTTGTGTAGAACGGTATGTATAATGAGCTACTATACAAAATTTGGAACATTAGCAGTAGATTTATTAACAGAAGGTTACCAGGGTGACTTATCCAAGTATGCAACTCTTGATAAGCTCAAAAATGAAATCAACAATTTGTTAAACGTTGCAAGTGTAGATCCAAATGAAGTTGTAGTTTTCCAGGACAAACAAGGACGATTAAAGACGAGTAATGTACAACTATCAGATGTACTAGTACGAAATCCTACTGCAGTTGCTAATAATATTGCTACTTTTAATAATCAAGGTAAGATAGAAGATTCGGGTAGGTCAGTTAACGATTATGTTAGAAAAGCAGGTGATTTATTTACGGGAAACATTGTTATGAACCAGAACAAGATCACATACCTTGGAAACCCAACTGAGGATAATGACGCTGCTACTAAGAAATATGTTGATGATCAGGAATCAAAGTACGTGTCGGTGCGTGGCGGTATAATGCGTGCATTTCTCAACATGAACAATAATGGCATCAATAATCTTAGAACACCAGAATCTGATTTTGATGCTGTAACAAAGAAATATGTTGATGATATCAACAATGAAATTACTAAGTTCAAAACTGATTTTACTAATCACATCACCACGTTTTTAAATTTTCGCAGAAACATAAACAAAACCAATAACGAATTTTTTGGAAGTCCGCCATCTGTTGATATTACACTCGATAATATTAACACAAAACTCAACGATATTATTAGTGGAATTCCTAGTATTGTTGAGAAAACGAGTATGATTAAAATTCCTCACAAGCAGATTAAAAATATTGTCTATACTGTTGCTTCTGGAATGTCTACTTGGTCGCCGCAAAATAACACTCTCAAACATACTGCAGAGGTCACTGGTGTGTATAGATTGTCCGTGTTGAGCAGTGCAAAGTTTAATATATTTACCTTATTTCCATGGCGTCACTCGACTGATAATTTCTCTGGAACCGTGTCTATTGTGTTAAACAAAGATGTTGAAGAAACTTTTATGCTAATAGCTGATGACAAAAAATTAACTGCTGCGTCATATTGGTATTGTCTGGAATTTGTGGCTGAAACACCTCAACTAGTTACTTAATCAAGCCTGAGATTATATGAACAATATTATAATGAAAAAAAGTATAGTTGATTTCAATCATATTTCAAAAGATATTCCAGAACAGGATGTTGACGCACTAATACAATACTACAAATATTATCATAAAAAACTTTGGTGCGTAAAAAAATGTTACAAATATTATAACAAAATACTTCGAGTAATATCATATCTACCCTTGTTAATGACTAGTTCTGGCATAATTTCAAGTGGTATATCATTAAACCCGTTTTTGTTAATCATATCCGGTGTTGGTGTTTCTCTTACAGCAGCTTGTAAAAAAGTTGAACCTAAAATTTTGATTAAAAAGCACGGCTGCTTAACATCAATTATAACTTACAAAAAACTACTTGATCAAATAAGATCTTACCTACGAGGAGTAAAATATAGTATGGACGATTTAATACGTGAATTTCGTATTATTGACAACATGTTAACAGATATTCTTCCCATGAGGATCAGCAAATATGAGAAAGATTATCAAAAGAAGTATGATATAACATAAAATTTTATATAATACCACTTACCTTACTGGAATTCTAATGCGTAATTTAGTCCACAATCGCCACGCTCTGCTAAATCGTAATGATTTGGAAAATTGAGTCTGACACATCATTTTGCTTATTCTGGAAGATCACGTAATTAAATTTTACCTGTTACCTAGGTATTTTGCAACAGGTGTTCTATTGTATTTGTTTGGAGGTCTAGAGGGGTTGTTGAGCTCGGATTCTTAGCGCAATTATTGATTGCAACAGGTGTTCTATTACGTTGCCTAGGTATTTTGTATTTGTTGAGCTCGGATTCTTAACGCAATTATTGATTGCAATAGGTTTTCTATTACGTTGCCTAGGTATTTTGTATTTGTTTGGAGGTCTGGAGGGGGTTGTTGAGCTCGGATTCTTAACACAATTATTGATTGCAACAGGTGATCTATTACGTTACCTAGGTATTTTGTATTTGTTTGGAGGTCTGGAGGGGGTTGTTGAGCTCGGATTCTTACTTTCTCCTACTACTATATCTACCGTTAGAAACGCAGAGCGATGACCCCAAGTTGGGCCATAAACTTTGTACAGGTCAACTCAAGCCCCCGCGGGAACCATACATCATTGATAACAAGGGTCGCTGGTCCTTGTCAGTGTCACTATCAACGTTAAATTTTCTGACCTGATCTCTGCATGTCAAAATACGCAATTAATATCCAATCTTCTCCTAAAGTCAAAAGAAAGTTATAGTTTTGGAAATCTTTCTCCTTTCAGCTTTTAATTTATGTTTTCAATCAATATTGACCTATGACTTGCAATTGTGTAAACTGTAAGGACGATGTATCATGTGCATTTATGAGTGCCAATTGCCATTTATCCAAACAGGCTGTATTCAAATAAAATGCTCCGACGAACGGAGAATCAGAGAAAACAATACAATATCGTCACAAGACCCAAATGATAAAAAGTACTTATGGCGGTTTTGTCTTTAACTGACAAGCAGTATTTGTAATATAATGAAAGTGTTTTAAATTCCAAAAATGTAATATTTCAAAATTTTTAGTTCTCGAAATAGAAACACATTCTAGCATAATGTCTGTCTGTCTCCAGGCGGTTCTTGCATATTCTTTTTCCACGACGACATTGTAATGAAGATATGCCACAAATACATCTAATAAAATTTTACACGACCACTGGAAGCGATATAAAATATTGTTTTTGCTTACATGTAAATGTGTGTCATATCATTTCTTTACCTTGTTTCAATGCTGTAAATCACACATATAACAGTTTCATGTCCAGATGTGTATTTTAAGACTGTTAAGGTCGATATATCGCAAAAAAATGTTATGTGTGATTGATATATGTACAACGTTCGATGTATTTCACAATGTCCGCCATCTTTGTTTTGGAGGCAATTTATGTATTGGAGGCACCTCAGATTTTCTCTACGCTGTGTATACAAACATTTTTGAACTTGAATAAACCGTTGACATCAACTAGTTTTTACGTAGAATAAGTTATGCGCAACAATAAAATAATGCACTTACCTTCTTCGTCAAAGAAAACACATTAAGATAATTTCTAATCTCCCGCACCACCAAGATTGTTTGGAGACCAGTGTTTACTATTATGTATGTGAGAATGATTTTAGTGTTTGCTCATACATTTGTAATTAAGAATGAATCTCAATATTTTAACGGTCTTTAATATGTATTTAGTCTTAAATACGTGTTAGCAATATGTACTATTTTGGCGGAGTGTTACACTGTATAGTGCAACCGAAGGTTATAAATACAGGTGTGGTACACACGCACACACACACACACACAAACACACGCACAAACACACACACCAGCCAGTTACACTTTAACTTGGAATTAGGTTCGCATGCAAATGCAATACATTATGTATAATCAGCTTCCAAAAGTGACAGGTTATGTTACCATCTCTGAATAGAAATTAACTGAAAATAATCACAATAATATATATATATATATATATATATATATATATATATATATATATATATATATATATATATATATATATATATATATATATATATATATATATATATATATATATATATATATATATATATATATAGTTACTTAGTAAATTTCGGTGCTAGCTTCGAGTATTTTTTACGCCGGGTATAGGGCCTCCATAACGCTATTTCATTACATTTACATGACTTGGTTTTTTTATCGTAATATACATGCTTACCCATTTCGTATGTTATTTTTTTTATTTATTTAAATCTATTTGTTATTGGGATTTTAATGATACCCTTATGAATATTCTGAAATGAAAACAATTAAATCTACTTGATCTATATTAAGACTGTTGGTTATAATTATATGTATATTCTTTCTTTATTAATTTATTTGTTGACGAGGACGAGAATATGTAAATCTCATTATATAGATTTATTTGTTCATATTTTAAGATTAAAATGAATCCTCTATTGTTATTCTTCAGATTTTATGTTGTTTATATACTTAGGTAAATAATTTCCTCACAAATAAGTAGCTATTAGAAGAAGCCATTATTTTTCTACAGGGATTTCGTCTTTTCTAAACGACTATCTATATGCCAAAAGCACATTATAGTATTGCAATCAATTCAAGCTCTCAATTTAAGGATTGCCGAAATTTTGAAACAGGAAGAAATTTTCTAAAAACGTGTGAGCTTGCGTTGGGAGATTAAAACGTGGTGAATACGTTTCTTTCTTTCTATCTGTCTGTCTGTCTGTCTGTCTGTCTATCTATCTATCTATCTATCTATCTATCTATCTATCTATCTATCTATCTATCTATCTATCTATCTATCTATCTATCTATCTATCTATCTATCTATCTATCTATCTATCTGACTACCTTATAATTAAGGTTACAATTATACATCAGGGTGTATTTCCTTTAAAATTGTATCATTTTCTCTAAGCTATGATTTTGTACATTTGTAAATTAGACTTTTAAAATGAACTACATTCAATCATTTTGCATAAAGGACTATTTTGTAAAGATTAGACCACAATATTATAATTGTGGGCTAAAATATATCAGACACCTTAATGCTTTATTATCAGAATCATTAACAAATGTTCAACATAACTGGTTATATAGTTCTATTTACTCGCAACCGGACCCTAAACAGAAACCATCTAAAACAAGCAAAGATCGGGCGGATTTTGGGAATGCGGTTCCTTGAAGTCGTTGTTCATATATCGATCACGAGTGCGTGGTTCACGCATATAATATCTGAACGGAATTTAGGTAAGTACCTTTAGTAAGTACACGATAAGCTATCAGAGGCAAGCATTTCCTAACTAATTGCTTTAAAAAAAAAAAGCACGCAGTAAGTCCCGTCTACGTAAACCTGTAAGGTGCACATTATGTATTCACCTGTCTTAATTTTAGAAGGGGTGTAAAACCTAGGTAGAATAAACAGAGGGAACATACATTACCAAGACATGAGTACTACGCCAAAACAACGAAAAAGGTGTCATGGTAATAAAATTACATTAAACACGAATAACATAAATATTAAAATGGCGTCTCCAACGAGAACGATGAAAGCTGTTGACACCAACAGTGAAAAAAATAAGATCAAGAAGATAAGTCACTCCCAGATACAAGGATGATAGTACACGTAGGAAACGTAGTGTTTGTAGCAGTTGTAATAGTGATAGAAATAGACGACGACAAGGACACTGGCGATAACACGATAATGGATACAATCCACAGTGATGATGATGCTGGGAGAAAATAACAAGATTTAAAAATCAATAGAAGCAATAATTAAAAGACAAAGTGCTTTGTCTCAGCAGTAAGAACAAATCAACCAAGCAATCTTTGACCAATTAGCAAAAATACAGACTAAAAAGACGCACGTAAGGTTTAAAGATAATCACACACACACACACACACACACACACACACACACACACACACACACATCCACACACATCAAGGCTTTCTCTGTATAGTACTACATAAAAAAAAAAACACCAGCGTTTCTTTAAATATGTTTTCGATAAAATGATTTGGTAGCTTTTTTAAGGGTAGGACGATAAAATGTTTTATTGAATTTTATTTCTTTTTTTATTAAAAAATGTATTGTAACCAATAACGTCGCATATCTCAAAGTTAATCGACGGTACCCTTAGGATCGAAGGAGTTTTATTCTTCGGTAAGAATAACTTTATCTGCCTTATTTAAACATGAATGCAGTATCGGATTTACCATTGTGCTTAGGTGTGCTTAAGCACAGGTCCCCTGTTGGCCCAAAGGGCCCATCTTCTGGGGGGGGGGATTACGGTGAATTTTTCAAAAGTCTGTGGCTATTTTAACTACTCCTAAATTTCCAGTATATATGCCGGCCTACCTGTATCGGCCTACCGGGCCTATCTCCTTCGGGGCCCAAGTAAGTAGCCTTAAAACTTAACTAGCACAGGGCCTCATTTGTCTTTAATCCGGCACTGCCTGGATGATGGTTTTTTTTTTGTTTTTTTTTTTTGTTGTTTGTTTTTTTTTTTTGCGTGAATAGTCTGGTGAATGCAGTCTATGTATTTGTTTGTGTTCAGGTTTCCTTCCAGTCTCTTATACTATCTAATACGCTAAAGTTAGGCGTGAGCATTTACTTCCGGTATTGTTTTTACATGTACATACAATATGGACGATGTACCATTTCAACGAGGCCGTAAGTACTGTTCAAATATAAGTATGGGGTCTTCAAAGAACTAAATGCTGGGATATCGAAAGAAGTTGTAAATTACACTGTATATTCTAAAATTATAGTGAGTTCAAGTCCTATAAAATTGGCATGCTGTAAAGAAAATCAGAATTCGCAACTTAACTACACAAATGAATTAATGAACTTAACGAGTCTTGTCTTAATTATAGTATTTGCTAGTATTCGTTGACAAGACGTGGTAAAATCAATTCTCAGTACACATGCTACATATACTTTCAGACAGATAAATTAATTCTTTCGATTTACATCATAGTAATGCATGGAATTCGTACAATTCGACAAAATTACTAAATCCTGAAATTTTTTAATCATATGCCAATGTCTGTCTTATCTAGCAAATTATTTCGAAGGTTGTCTGTCATTGAATAAGTAATAGTTACATGTTTTTGAAAGGATTCATTTCAAATGTCTACTTTGTCATCCGACACCAGCGCGATATCAGATCTGATGAGATTTCATTGATTGGAGGAGTTTGACAGTTGACGTTGACCCTTATTGACCCTTGCATAGTATATAAGGAAAACGGAAATCGTGGATACATATGTACGTAACTGAACAGCACTAGATTGTTTAAAACAAAATTGATGAGGGATGAATGGATGTTAAACGTCACATCAACATTTTAAAGATTAGGTCATGCCGACTGCCATGGTAGCACATGTACAGTGCACATGTACAAGGACACTACACGACTACCTTATCTGAGCAGGATACGAACCCGCATTCTTATAGTCGAGAGACATGTACGTGCACCACTGAAACGTGTTGAAAAAGATTTAACAGATAAATGCTTGACAAAAATAAAAAAGAACCAAAACATGAAAGATATAAAATACAACGTTACTAAGTGCACAAAACAAGCAAATCTTCATTGTTTTTTTCTAAAGTGACAAAGTTTAGTTTTATATATGTGATAGGAAATGACAATAAAATTACAGATAACATTGACTCCAAATTAGTCAAGCTTGTCGATCTTCTTAAATCTTATTTCTTCATATATCCTTACTGTTATCAGGTGATGCTAATATTTTCTTTGTCGTTATATAAAATATAAATTGTGTGTGTGTGTGTGTGTGTGTGTGTGTGTGTGTGTGTGTGTGTGTGTGAAAGAGAGAGAGAGAGAGGAGTACCAGCCACTCTGCTGTGTTCTCGACTGAAATATCGTTACTTTTGAGGGTAATATAGAGACGACAACATAGAAAGATTATTATTCTTATTTCATTTTTCCCAAGAATGGTTTTATCTCTTATATTCAGTTTTCATTTGCGATGATCATTGACGATTCGAGAACCCCCAACATCAACCCTCACCACCACCACAACAAAAAGATTACAACGACCCGAATTTCAAAATGTCTCCTTCGCTTACATTCACTATTCATTATGGGATTGTTAATTTCGGAGAGAAAGCGTACCTGTTATAATAGACAAGCATTTACAGATATTTTTTATTATATGATTAAGTACGGTTATCTTGGAATTATTTTACACACTCAAGCAATTTTTCTTGTACGTGTTTGATCGAGAAAGACAAAAACTTAAAAGGATTTCTAGACACACACACACACACACACACATATATATATATATATATATATATATATATATATATATATATATATATATATATATATATATATATATATATATATATATATATAACACCTTTCAGCTCCTAAGACCTTTATGAAAGTTTGTGCTTCAATGAAAACCACTCCTCTTTTTCAACCCCATGGAGATAAGTGTATTCAGTGTCGCACCATACTGTAATTATAGAGCATGTAATTATATATAATTATATAACGATATCATAGAAACACGGTAGCATTAATCTTTACCAGGCTATAAATATATCGATAAACAGATCAATTTACTTACCCCTTTGATCCCGGTAGTAATCAAGAATTTCGATTAGTTTTATTTATATAGAATAGTACTGAAATCGCCTATGCGTCCTTGACGTAAGTTCAAAGTTTTGGATTGTAAGGTGAGTAGAAAAAAATTCGATTAATTACCAAAATAGCAGGAATGCATCGATTACGGATATTTCGGGTCAAAGCATATAAAATTGCAATTACGAAAGAGATAACATTGTCACGAGTATATGAAAATAGTAATATTTTATTTATGTAAGGGTCGAGAAAAAAGATTTAGTATTAAGTTGTGCAAGTTAAATCTACCGCATCTCATGCTGAAATTGACATTGATATATATTTAATACAGTATACATGGATTTATGCAAAATCTTACTGCGTTATATTACGTTTAATCTTGTTATAAGTATGATCTCTCTCTCTCTCTCTCTCTCTCTCTCTCTCTCTCTCTCTCTCTCTCTCTCTCTCTCTCTCTCTCTCTCTCTCTCTCTCTCTCTCTCTCTCTCTCTCTGAAGCGTATGCATCTTTGTATCTTTAGTATTACGTCAATTGCTCACATACAACTTGACTTCCACGGTTACCATATCGATATAACATCACTTCCATAGTGCATCTTTTCGATATAAAATCACTTCCACTGTTTCCATATCGATAAAGCATTACTCCATGGCACACATATAACTGTAAGATTACTCGAAGAGTTTTAATTAGGCTCTTACGTTTCCTGCTCAAAAGGATGTCCAGAATACAAGTATTGTTTCCGACACATACATGACGAACATGAGTAAATGACTGTATAGCAAAGGTTATCTGGTTTTCAGTAACTCAAAGAAGGTTTGACGCCAGCTTAAATACAACGGTACGCCAACAGCTGGCCCATTGAAAACAAGCATTATAATCGATGGACACGTTGAAATCTGCTGCAAAATGATCGCGAAATAAATAAACACTTATTTTATTTTGTTTGGCATTCCATATTTTCTTACAATAGAAATTGTCGGCAAAAAATTAGACAAATTCACAAAACTTGTATTTCCCTTTTCAAAAAAAAAAAAAAACTCAGCGAATGTTCCGAGTTATAGTCCGCCATCCAGTTAGGAAAGATGCCGCATTTAAATCTATGGTTTTTAAGCATTGAATACTCTCCAAATTATACCTGAGTACAATAACAAAAAAAGCGTTTTTCACGGTTATGTTAGCTTTTCTATAATATGAAATATAACAAATTCACTTCTTGATTAGCACATTAAAAATCGCATTTTGACTCATGTCAATTATACTTGCTTTAGAAACCTCGAGGTTACAAATGCTGTATTTCCGATATCGTCGATAATCGAAACTAACGTCCCACTTGTGCAGTAAATCGATACGCCAAAGTCTGAAACCGGAACTAAAATATGTACCTCCTTAGCTCGTTTTCAGATTTTGTCTAGTCTTAATCTTTACCATTATTCGCGATCTTGTAAAACCTTTCTTCTAACAAACGGACACATATAATTTGATCCGTATATTTTATTCTGAGCATTCTCTAACTCCGCCCACCCCATTTTAGGTATTTTAACATTTATGTTGGGGTGTGGGGTCAGAACCCATTACCCATTCAACCGCGTGGTGTCGGCATAGGGTATCGACATACTACGGGGTCTTGCAATTGCATACGATCTTTCATGGAAGGAAAGATATTTGTTTTCTCAAAAATTGCTAGAATAATATCCTCTATGCCTTTGATTCATTGACAGACGAGATGAAACTACAATGTTGCTGAAAAATCTGGTACTCTCCATTTTTTCTTTTCAGGTTAATATTAAGTCCATTTATTCCTTTGAAAGTCTGCGAATCATTCTTAGATTTTCGGGACATGAGTTGTTTTACGTTACCTAAGTTCTAAAGTCCTCAAATATTTTTTGGTTTGATGAGCAAGTGTGTTTTTATGTTTTCGGTCCCACTATCTTGCTTGTTGGCATCCCACTCAAAGTTTCCTTACCTATTATGTTAATATTGTAGCTAGTCAATTGTAGGCTTCACTGGCAATAAGCCTGTTTAAATCAAGACGCTTTCTCTGTCAACACAATGTCTTTGACATGGTGTCAACAGTAGTGTAAACTACGTTAGTTACGTTACAATTTTTAGACTACAACTTATGTAACAATTAATATACACATAAATTAATATACACCTAAGCTAATATACACATAGCAAATTCATCTACTATGAGGTTCTAGCCATTTAATTTGTTGGGGCGAGAGCGGTCATTTTCTTCTGAGCTTATATATCGTACTTTCTTTTAGCTCATGATAATTATTTTTCCGTCAAATAAATCATTGGATATAATAAGGTGGTTTTTTTTGGTATACTTTAGAAAAAAAATATATCTTTTATGCTATTGACAGATGGAAATTCAAAGAAAAAATGTCATTCCCCTGCCCAAAACATAAAATTGTTTGTCCCTAATATATTTGCGGTATACCGTGGTACTTTCAGAAATATCAGCCGTACAAAAATTTTCACGACACCCAGCTCGGCTGAATATGGCGCAGCCAGGTATACTTTCAATGCTTAGTGCACGTGAATGGTTGGTTCGGAAAGGATATAATGGGAGATTAATGGAAGATACCATATTAAACCGACGATAGATAAGTTATTTGTATGGACATAAATATGATACTTTTAATGGTGACACGTAGATCTGATTTTATTTTTTACTTTTATTATTAATCAAGAAACACTTTGCAAATAAAGACATCATCACAATTATTATTATTATTATTATTATTATTATTATTATTATTATTATTATTATTATTATTATTATTATTATTATTATTGTTGTTGTTATTGGTGGTGGTGGTATTGTTATTATTTCAACTGAGTTTGTATGAGAATCCTGACACTACTGGAACAACGAGAGAGAGAGAGAGAGAGAGAGAGAGAGAGAGAGAGAGAGAGAGAGAGAGAGAGAGAGAGAGAGAGAGAGAGAGAGAGAGAGAGAGAGAGAGAGACAGAGACAGACAGACAGAGAGAGAGAGAGAGAGAGATGACTCAAGAAGACTGGCGGTTACTTGACATTGTTAGCAGATACAGTTATCTGAGCGTTGGTTGCTGCTACAGAACGAAAGACTGCCTCTGACTACCCATGTTCACCATTCATTCACGGTCTTCGATTGCCCGCAAACATTGTCGTTGGTAAACTGTATTCATTTGTTCGTCCGTTAGTGTGAGGCAGATAACGAAGCAGTTCGCTCAGAAATATTCTGCCAACAACAACAAAACCATAAAAAAAATAACACCCAAACAAAAAGCAATAAAGAACAGAGCTTTAAAAACCATCCTCGAAAAAAGTCACCCCTTTCTCAGACTAAGTTACTTTAATGTCTAGTATATTATATTCCAATGATTTATATCAAACATGCACTCAGGGACTCGGACCGTTATTTGGCAAAATACGTGTATATGTACCTTTAAAAATAACTCATTTTTGGTTTCGATTTCTCCTAGTCCGTGTACCATTGTTGCCAGTTACAGGTAAGTACAAGCATTACACCGATACAGGAACAACTTTTGTTTATTCTTGTTCTAGTGTCAGATATGTGCACTTCAGATATTTCAGTTTGTGTGCATTAAAATTATTTCAGATTGAAACTCTATCTGCTCTTTACTCCATGGTCCAAATAATTGGCGAAGTAATAATTCAGTTACATTTATTGTTCAATTATTATAGGTTGCAAATTCTTTTTTTTTTAAAAAAAAAAAACAAATTGAATGTGCAATTAATTGTGTCAGCTTAGGTAAAAGAAGCACGTTCGCCTCAATGGAAATTGGATATAGGCGCTCACGTTTCTACACGATACATTCTCACCTCAAAAATAAACAATAATATCACTGTAAATAATGCGAGAACGTATTAGTACAGTCATAATCGGGTGTGGTACTCCAACAAGTACATACACACGTATAGGCAAGTCGAACATTTCTTTTGCCTGATTTGCCTTCGAAATAATTTATTTCCTTCTGTTGTATTTAACCAAGATAATGAGTTTGTTTACATGGTTAGTGGTCTGTAAAATCGAGATCTCTATTTAATAATCTTCTCATCAGAATGCATAGATTATGATGGCAATGAAGTAATTCGAAAAAGCAAACATTTTACAGAAAATGATGTTAGCACAAATATACGAACAAAACGCATTTTTATTGAATACATAATTAAACTTCGACTTTGACCAAGTCATATATCAAAATATGTTACTGCAACGATCCCCTAAAACTACTCTAGCATGCATTCTTCTAAGAAACACCGCCATTTGGCCGATCTTCAGTGAAACGTTTCCTTACAGCAAGGAAGGCTTTAAAAAAATAACTTCGACATTTCTTATCAACTTGCTAAGTTTGCTTGCAAAATATATTTTCTTAATACATAGATTATATTGTGCATCAACACTCCCCTCCCCCATCTAACCTATTATAAAAATGGTGTTTTATCATACAAAAGTCTGGGGAAAAAAATTCGCCAAAGTAAATAACGGAAGTGATGAGTTTGAAAAAAGTAGACCCTTTTGTCAACCCTTTGTTTAATTTTTTGAATTTTCTTTTCTTTCATATCAAACAAAAAAAAATGGGAACGTAAAACACATTGGTGTTTGTACATGAGTGGTTCTTTGTGTACACTGCATGCGGGTCTGTGTGCATGCGTGTGTTGTACATAAGTAAGGAAACATAATAAAATCAGGATCGAAAATAAATTTAAGGTAATACCCAGTACACCCGTTCAGGTGATGTTGTAAGAGAATATATAAATTCCTGACTATTTTATAAACCAACAGAATAATACCAGATTTGCTTACAACACTTGCTTTATCAATAAGGAAAGAAAACAATTTCATACGGAGGAACGAAACTGAGAGCAGAAAAGTGAAATGAAATTCAAGAAATATGCCTTCTTTTTATTTGAAGGCGGCTGAAAGCACTCGGCTGCGATATCCATTTATTTTCACCTTTTTTTTCCAGACAGCTTATTTGATACAGGTTGACGAGCTACGTAGAAACTGACCAATTAATTTTCGTTGGTGAGGGTATGGGTGGGTTATGTGATATGGTGGGGGGTATGGTTGGGGTATGTGATATGGTGGGGGTATGGGTGAGTTATGTGATATGGTGGGGGTATGGGTGGGTTATGTGGTATGGTGGGGGTATGGGTGGGGTATGTGGTATGGTCGGGGTATGGGTGGGTTATTTGATATGGTGGGGGTATGGTTGGGTTATTTGATATGGTGGGGGTATGGTTGGGTTATGTGATATGATGGGGGTATGGGTGGGTTATGTGGTATGGTGGGGGTATGGGTGGGGTATGTGGTATGGTGGGGGTATGGGTGGGTCATGTGATACTGTGATAAAACCTTTCCGGACCCAAATAGTTCGAAGGACACATTCTTGCTGCTTTCCTTTAAAAACAAAAACAGAAAAAAAACAAACGATTTCATCCAATAAATTAGTTTTAAAATTATATTGAGGTAAACGAAAACTTGAAAAATATATATTTGTTTGCAAGAAAATGAAATGGTCAGCTCCTTACAAAATATTTGGATCTCGATGCTAAAAGGATTACTAGAGCAAACTAGAGACCTAACCTGAAAATTCTAGCCGAAAGATTTGGTTGCGAATTGGAAACCACGGATATCATCACTCTCTTTTAAAATCCATTTTAATACCACATATATCATAACTCTGTTTTGAAATCTAGTCAAATACCACAGATAGCATAACTCTGTTTGAAATCTAGTCTATTACCACGGATATCATAACTGTTTGAAATCTAGTCTAATAGATTGGCCGACGTTTCAACTGCACAACTGATGCGTCATAATTAGTTCTTACTTAATCATTCAATCATGGATCAAAGATGAAACAGTGTAAGAATGACGAAGGTTTGGGCAAATATTTGATCTTTGCGATCATATTTCCCATTTTCCTTGTTTCATGACTTATCTTTATAGAATTATCTGAACAAGATACATGTGCAGTTCTAAAGATTAAAATCAATACAATTTTTTTCTAGTAAGGAAAGAGGCATTCATCATGGTTAAATATTGCTTTACAGAAATAACGCCCGAAAAAAAAAATTGATAACTCAAATATCGATGACTACACTATCAACATTACTCCAATAGTCAGCACTATTCTAGTTTCTTACTAGACCAGGTATTAAAAAAATCTTGCATTTGAATTCGATAACTTTTAAAAGCAAAAATTCAAATAACAATTTTTTTCTGCATAACTTGACAATTTTAAAGATTTAACTGCTTAAAAATAACTGGTAAAGGGGGAAAAAAGCGAAATGTTTTCTAATAACAGGAAGAAGACATTGTCTTCTCGTTCCCTCAGGTAGATCTCGAGTATTCTTACTGGTGGCTCCTACGTGAACTTTTGCTGTGAATATTGACATTTGAGACGGTCGGCTCAAATGATCATTTTGAGTGGCTTGGAAAATTCGGTTGACCTTGTTATTTCCTGCCGATTGCCTACTTCGCCATCTTTTGTTGTTCACCACTTGATAGATATTCCAAAAATACAAGAGACTATTATTTAACGGAATCCCGTTGTCATTTAAATAAAAGAGAAAATACGGAAATATTATCGAATTATAAATTTAACACTCTACAACTGTACACCTGGTGCGTTATGCAGGATCTCAAAACCGACAATGTCCTCAAGTCGTTAAAATGAAGTTCTAAATAAAACATTTTTCTTTTCAAAAAGATTTCAGACCTTTTGGCAAGAAATCGTTTTTTTATTATTTTTTTTTTTTTGTCGCGTGGTGTTTGATTTGTTGAAAAGCGGTGATCAGTTAAAAGCTAGTGAGTGGGTCTTTTTCCCCCTAAAAATTAACAGTGTTGAAGCGCCACTTTAAACACTGATGTTTCAACACTGATGCAGTTATTGTCTAAATGATTTCACTTGAAGCTAAAAATTTGTTTTAAATTGAGAAAACGAGTGAATGAAATTTTCAATTATAACCATCATGACCACAAATGGACAAAAGATATTTGACTAGGAGTTTGACTAAAGATTGGTTATTATAGTCACCATAACATCGATAGTATGTGCAATCACTGAACTGCGATGTTTCTTTTATTTTGCCATACACGTATATTGTTTGATTCATGGCATCATAAATCTATTTCCCAATTTTTTTCTAATGAAATATGAATTACTTCTGCTTGGTTAAAGAGTTATGACATGGCATTTTTGGGATCAAATGATTTCTCCTGCCATAAACAGAATTCTAACCCATGTACTAAAGTTAGGGATAAACGCCAGATACAACGTGACAGAAAACGTGTTTCCTTCTCCCTTGAACCAATCCAGATCCTAGCAAATGATTGGGATGTATCATTGGCGTTGGTGATCAATGGATGGAGGGATAAGTTCAACATGCATTACTTATAAATTGGAAATTGTAAACAGTAACTTTTTATTCATGTGTCAGATTCTATCGAACGCTTTTAGACAATTTACCGATGCATTAATAGTTTCTATCGTTGCATTAAATCATAGGTCAGAAGAACAGAAATGAAACAAGAAAGCATTTCGATAGACAATTCTGAAAAAAAATATTATCGAATCCATTAATACAATATTGATGCGCATTTGTTCATGGTGATATAGCCTTAAGAGTAGTTTGGCTCCGTTTCCGGTCGGCCTAACATTCACCCCGCATTAGGTGTCAGGATCCAATAATTTCCGTTGCCGGATTATGAATTCATGGTTAGAAATAGTTTACTCCTGGAATTAAAAGTTGGAACATGTAATCGTTTCACAAACTTTCATTGCATATCAGTAAGCTTGTAAACTTTAAGCTACAAATTATCATTGTTAACATTTGTGGCTGCGTACATCAGCCAACCTTTCGATAAGCATATTGCAACATTTGAACCAGACTTCCTTGAGGTTATGCGCTAGGAGTTTGTTATTAGCAGAAAGCAATGAGATGACCTGCATTCTTTTTTTTTAATTCTAAAAATAGAGAAAAGCCCTGATAATGTTGTATAATCTATATATTTTTAAAAAGCGTTTTTGTTCTCTTTTTAATTTTCTATTGCCCTTTGTGAAAGAAATGTACATGCATTTCATATAACAAAATACTTTGGTTTTGTAGCTTTTGTTGTGTGTAATATGTTACCAGTCATATTTAAAATGGTTGTTATTTGCTCAGTGCTAAATACATTTTATTATTAAGTTTATTTGATGTACCTTAACTCATTTTGATCTAAATTCCACCTGAAAAGCCAATTAACCACATTAAAGCTCAACCAAAAGTTTACGTTTTTTGTTGAATGCAATGGTCTTTTCAGCTAAACGACCGTGTTATTCCAAATAAAATCCTGATATATTGATATCAGCATAACATATTTTCTTTTTAGTAAGTGTTTATGTTCGAAGCGCAGAGTAAATGTTTTGTTTTATAATTATTTTGAGAGCAGTTTTTCCACACAAAACACTGAACCAGCTCGCAAATATTGACAGCAAAAGCTTTAGACTTGCTTTAGATAAAACGTATCCATCCATCTAAACGAAAAGAAAATAAACGGCTTATTTTGAGCTCTTTGCATAATACCGCCACTTTTCCTGTATTGTTAACAAAACCTATTCATAATGATATAGAATATAAAAAATGTGTTAATTTCATTTTCAAAAGAAAACGCATCCTTGGAGTCGGTCTTCTGGTCGTTGTAAATAAGCTGGCCCTAACCAACTAATTAACAGAGAATGGGGGTGTTATTTAAGTCCGCTTGGGTTCTTGAAGCCTTTGCTGCCCAGCCAGTAAGGAAATCATTAAGTAGATACTTAGTAGTCTCCAACAGGTTTGCGCCAAGTTACCAATAAATGCATTGTTATACTTATAGATTACTATATATAGGAATCCAATTTTGATAGGCGACATTTTGTTTCTGTTTTATTTTTCATTTAATTTGATGGTAAATATATCAACAAATACCCAACATTTGCTTCTTTTCGCGGATAGATCAGAAAGAATAAGGCTAGTCCGATATTTCTTTAAATAAACAACTATGACCTATATTTAAACCCACAAACAGTCTTTTGTTTTGTTTTTGCTGGTTGCTTTTTTTGTAGCTAAGGTTGATCAATCTTGGAACAATTTGCTCACCCTTGCTATACATCAAATGCTAGACTAAGTAATTACCTATCTTTAATGGAGGGAGAGTTTCCTCCGAGAGTAATCCGGCATCTTTACTAATATTCGCATTTTCAATAGTATAAAATCAAATTCATATGACAGTATGGTGGAACGTTATTTTAATTGTGTGACACTTTGAAAGCATTTCAGTAAATTTTACCAATTTTCCCTTCTTTGCACTAGATGAAACAATGTCCTTCCACACTGGTTAGCTAATGCATGCGAAGCCATTACAAACGCTATTTGTAGTTTAACATCAAAGCCTGCTCTCTTTTCATTGTTATCGCCAAATGTGGAGAGACTGGTACTTTGTTTTGATAACAGCACCTGACTATTCTAGGAATCATGGGAATCTTATAAACCTAAAACCTGGTACCAAGAGTATGAATGTAGACAGTATAATATTCTGGATAAAGAATACGTGCTCTGCTACTATGATAAAAAACCAACAACACAAAAAAAACAACTTTTGAATGCAAATTCAGAATTTATTTTTTTTAAAAGAAGTACAGCAAACCAACAATCAAAGGTGTACAATAATAGTTTTTTTTTTTTTTTTATTCGGCTAAACCTCTTTAAGCTTTCGGATTTTCTTGCCTAAAAGGCTCGTCTTCATCTCTATCAACATTACGAATAATTTTCTGTAAAATATACCGTTATCAGTGCCACCGCCTTCGTTTACAAAGTACATGCATCTTGTCACGTTGAAAACCACTGACTTACTATTGCAAAACAAGATTGAAAAATTACAATTTACGTCATAAACTCATTTGAATTATACTTTATACTTGAAACCACAATTTATTCGAATGACTGAAAATTATATTCATATCTGCCCTAACAACGGCAGCGAATATCGAATTTATCAGGCATTCAAGTTAGAAACAGAATATGACGACAGAAAAGAACGAAAGAATAAGGGAGAATAGATATATAGAAAAAATATAAAGGTGTTAAGAAAAGATCAATTTGTAAGTAAATGCTGAGTCATTTAAATTAAATGAACATTCAAGTAGTAAAGGTGGATTGTCGAATATCAGCTTTATAAAAAGCAAACTACGTGTCTAAACGGAATATGTATGCCTAATTACATTGCTAATCATACCTAGATTTAAGGCCTCACACATTTGGAATCCATTTTGGATAATGGATTACACGTTGATATTAACCGAACCATGGTATATCGGCAGACAAGCTCGTCAGGCAATAAACCAACTATTGCCTTAAACTCAATGAACCTATCGTAAGCTGACTGAAGCATTTAAAGAAAAAACTACTGCAAATGTTTACTTTTATTTTCTTAAAGAACGTCACGTACATATGTAAAATTCTTTTCAACCTAAATGGCCACTAAATCATTATCATATGACGCATTGTTGCACACGCATATTACGTGAACATGAAATTTTCGTTAATCCGTTCTAAACGAATTTAAAATCAAATAATTGATTATTTGTTTGCTTATTTGTTTACGCCGGTGTATAGGAGAACACAATACAGAAAAAATTATTTACTGTGAGACTAGAGAAATAGTGAATACTTAAAGAGAAATATATAAAATTCGAAAGGATATAAGCAAAAGTTATTATATATCGTTTTAAACGCAACCTAGGAGATATTGAAGGTTCAGTTTAGTGTTAGATTTGTTGTTGTTGTTGCTGCTGTTGTTGTTGTTGTTGAGATTAACGTCATTTTTTCAGCACGTGATAACCAGCCAGTATAGCTGATGGAGAGAGAACCAAAAAGATCACGATAAGAACAATCGACCTTGCTACTGGTAAACTTTCTCACCTATCTACATTGGCCGAGACTGAGACCGAAACGCACGCGGACAGTGGCGAGATGAAAACGATCGGTAAAGGCGAGCGCGTTAGAACATATCGCCGTCCGAAGCCCCTTAGTAGCAATTACTGACTTGTAAGGGAAATAGCTACGATCTAGAGAATACATTTTTGTCGTACGTCCGAGGAAGTTTTGTATTGGTCTTTTTTGCAGCAGCGGAGAGGGATGGATATGGGATTGGAGTAGAGTAATGGACAAAAGGAATCTTAAAACTGTAGTGTTTTTTTTTCAGGTTTTCCATCAAAGCAATGTTTGCTTTAGTAGTCATTTATAATTCCTTCAAAATATAGTAGCTAAAGTAAAAAAATCTCGAGCGTTTTAGAAGCGGCTCCTGGATGCCGTGACGAGGCAAGCACACATTAAAGTGGAAAATCCGGTTAAAATGGTCATTTATTAAATTATTCCAACCGATTCACCTCCAAAACATATCTACATATTATGAACACTAATAAATAAACATTTGCTTTGATACGATTTTCTGTCGACCACAGGTAGTAGCCCGTGAACAATTCACATATTTAAATATTAGACGTTGTTTGCGAATAAATTATTGAAGAATTAAATACAGTCAAATCGCAACACACTAAAGTTTAGTCCTAAAATGTCTATTAAAATGGAAATATATACGAGAGCGAGTAACATTTTTATAATAGTCTTCTAACGAGGTTAGTGTAGGGTAAAGTATTAACCTCCACCCACCATGCTGCGTGAAGTCCTGCTGCGTGATTTTATTGCTTTTGGTATTAATTACACTTCACTCGTAAGAACATTAGAATAGCCAAACTTCCGTTTCCGTAGTCTGTTTAGAAAACCCTTTTTGTCACTGGCAAAGTTTGTAATATGGATTATTTGTGAAAATGCTGAAGTTATTTGGTAAATAATGAAATATAATATGACCCAAAAATATAACCGAAAATGGTCTTGCTAACCCAGAATTGTGACCAGAGACAAGGCTCTGATCATTTAGAATTATCCTCATTGCATAAGCATAGATGAATTAGATCAATATCCACAGTTTGTGGTTTGCCTAAAGTGAGACTGGATTGTCTCGGTTTATATTTGGGTGACGTAATCAACAAACTCGGTCAAAATATTGACGCCGTCGAAGTTTTTCCCTTTTAAAACCGAGGACGTAATATACCACGTGACTTATGCCAACAACCTCATTAACGTTGTAAGCCGGATCGAACTTTTTGCGTCATTCACTGGTGCCATCATTTCGTCCCCTAGCAACAAAATCAGTTTTGTTTGTTTCATTCTATAGAACTGCATTATGCAGTAAAACAGGGCGTTTTTGATCTGCACAACGTAGCTGATATTTGTTTGATAGGCGTCTTCAGATAGTTTATTAATTATTTCTTGAAAATAATTTCTGATATGAGATATGATATTGCACTCATACGTTGGATGCAGAAAAGTAAGTACACATGATATATTACTTTCCAAAGGCTAATACATGCAGTACTTCAAAAACTTTGTTTTAATATGACGGGCTTTAGCAGGTATCCAAGGTTGGTAGCAGGGCCGGATCAGATCAAATGTTTGGTGGTGGTATGTGTTTGTGTGGTGTGGGGATGACAAAAATTGTAAAAGGCCCCGACTTTCCTAAAACGGGCGGGCCCTAACCAAAATTTTATTTTATGTGTCTATTTACCTTAACTCTGCATAGTACCCAATAAACGTGCGTAAGGATAAAACGATGGTAGTCAAACTTAAAGTGACTGTACGTTTGTGTGTGAGTGTGTGTCTTCGTTTTTTATTTTTAGCTTGCTTGGGTAGGGAAATCTTGAACTACCTTATACCTGAATCGGCCCTGGGTAGTTTTTGGAAACAAAACAATTTAATGATGCCAAGTCCTCTAGACATGGGCAAACGTTCTTTTTTTCCAAACTAAACAAAGGTTGATGAACTAAATATACCACAAGGCCATTGTCTTAAATTGGCCTCCCAGATACTCTCCTCCTCTACAATTTTAAAACTTGTGAAACCTAGCAAAGGATCTTGCCATAGAGATTACGAGCCAACTAAGGCCCCACTCTTTAACTTGGAAGTATAAAGTTACATTAATCCCAGATTAATGCATAAAGTGTTCATCATTTACTTGCATAATATATATATAGGCATACGGATTATAGTAAAGATTAAATGACTCTAAACTAAATCAATAAAACACTTGGCATGCATACATACGTACGTACATACATACGTACGTACATACATACATACATACATACATACATACATACATACATACATACATACATACATACATACATACATACATACATACATACATACATACATTCAGACAGACAAACAGACAGACAGGCAAGAAGACAGACATATAGATGAACAAGACAGGATTTCACAACATTTATATAAGCTATAGAAAATCGTGAAGGTAAATAAAGTAAATGCGGTCTGGAGATCAAGACAGGGTTTTCGGAATACCTGCGTAACATTTTATAGTAATTACATGTCTTTTATTCCAATATTTAAGGAAATTTTGCATTATTCTAGGAAGGTGTCCGATTCTAAGAAAAGGTATTTGCTATTTTTGCAAACGCTTGCCGAAATTATTCTGCGATAAAGCAAGATAACGTTCTTGATAGCAGTAAGATCATATCATTAACAAAGTGAATAAAGGTAGGAAAGCTGAAATTTAGTGTATTCGTCCTTGAGATGTTATCGGCTTTTTAAAATTCTTTTAAACTGTTGAACCTATCATACTAAAAAGTGACTAAGAAACCAAACCGTTTTAGTTCTTGAAATATTGTCTTAGTACTTTAAAGTCGCCTTAGTGTTACAAATGGTATCGACACCTAACCATCTGAGTCCTTACGAAACCAAACAATCCTTAATCTTTACCAAGATGAGAGCTAGTTCCTGACAATTGTGCTATTGGATATTTTTTTCCCCACATTGTTGCAATTTTCGCTCTTGGGTCATAGAGATACAGCATACGTCATAGAAAGAGCAAACGTCAAAACAAGCGCATGGATGTCAACATATGGATCAGTCGGAGACGTAAACGAGAAGATCCCTTGTTAGTGAACTCGTCCAAATATGAATTCGAGTATCAGTAAAGATGCTAAGGATTATGATGTGAGGAATAAATACAATAGTAACCATCCAGAGTCTGATGAATTTTCAAAATAATTAAACAAGAGTACGGCAAAACGGAACATGATACGACCGTCTCGTGACCTTTACCCTGCCAATGATCTTGATTATTTAGAAAGGGACTTAATTTCTGTTCGAAGAGGTTTGGATCTGTGTGAAGTTTCATAAAATTATATATGGGGTGGTGGTGTTAAAATTGCCTCCTATTGAAGGAAACAGGGCACTGATTTACCTTATCCCTTATGACCTTGACTTAGAGGTAGTGGTAATGACTGAATACGTAAGACACGATCGAGTTAAAATATATAAAAGGTTTATTAAAATAACTTCATTGGTTTAAAAGTTATGCCCTGAATTGAAGAGATCTTAATGAGTTATATCTTTATTAGTTTAAAATTTATATCTTTAAATGAACGGATCTCACTGAGTTTTATCTTCATTGGTTTAAACGTTATACCTTTAAATGAACAGATCTCACTGAGTTTTATCTTCATTGGTTTAAACGTTATACCTTTAAATGAACGGATCTCACTGAGTTTTATCTTCATTGGTTTAAACGTTATACCTTTAAATGAACAGATCTCACTGAGTTTTATCTTCATTGGTTTAAACGTTATACCTTTAAATGAACAGATCTCACTGAGTTATAACTTAATTGCTTTTAAAGTTATACCTATATATTAATAGATCTCGCTGAATTATATTTTGATTGATTTAAAAGCTACACCCATATAAGGACAAAGCTCACGGAATTATATTTTTTCCTGCCATGACGTTGATCATGAGGTATGTGACAGACTACGGCATATAACACAAGGGATATACGGAATATAGGTAATTACGGTTTCATTAAGATGTGTTCAGAGGTTCGAAAGATATACTCCAAATAATAGTACAGTTCATAAATACGTGGTCGCTTGCTGTGAACTTCACCTGGAGGTGATGGCGTGTATATCGTATGCGCCGCAAAGTCTATCCGTATCCTACTTATTTCTAGGTCAAAGTGTTATTCAAATATGATTACCGGCTCAAGACTAACGCACCGGACCAGGATACCAGTCCCCCAATTAAATTTTCCCTGGAGGCAAGGAACTTGGATATTTCAGGCGACAAATAGACTACACATTATACTAAATTTGTTAAAGTCCATTTAAAACGACGTTGATAGTCGAATAGTTCGAATCTGGACAAAGATACCAGCTACATAATTGTATTTTTCCTTTCGGTTACTTTGACCCAGAGCCATGTTGCCGAATTTTGATAAACGATACAGTCTGGTATGACCTATATCCTTGAAAAGTTTTATGAAATCTGCAGAACGATTAGAAACTTTAGTATACTTGAAGATTTTTTTAATATCTCTCTCTCTCTCTCTCTCTCTCTCTCTCTCTCTCTCTCTCTCTCTCTCTCTCTCTCTCTCTCTCTCTCTCTCTCTCTCTCTCTCTCTCTCTCTCTCTCTCTCTGAATCAATTAATCAATCACTATATGACGATGTGACCAAGGCTTCCAGTTTTGAAACCGACAGCCGCTGTAATGTTCTCTCGAGTGGGGTTAGATTATGACCTACCATTCCTTGGCAGTTTGCTTCCAATTATATTCATCCCAATGAAGCTAGAACCATAAAACAAGTCTTAGTCAGTAATACTTGCTGATTTGCATCGGGATCAACCAGAGAAGATCGTGTTCTTTCAAACTGTGTCGTTTCTTTTGCTTTGTTTAACTGAATGCCTCATGACGAAGGAAAACAGGGTTGATATGAACAAGCATGTATGAATAAAATATTTTAAAGTTTTTCTAAAAGGTTAATTATTTACAGAACAAAATTAACAAAAAGAGGAAAATTAACATTGTACTTATACCACTGATTAAAACAAGTAGTCAACAGTATCCTGTCACTTTCAAATGCATGGATGTTTCCAGTATTTCCAGTACTTTGATATTTACCTGACATACATACATACATACATACATACATACATACATACATACATACATACATACATACATACATACATACATACATACATACATACATACATACATACATACATACATACATACATACATACATACATACATACATACATGCATGCATGCAGTTAGATAGATAGATAGATAGATAGATAGACAGACAGATAGATAGATAGATAGATAGATAGATAGATAGATAGATAGATAGATAGATAGATAGATAGATAGATAGATAGATAGATAGATAGATAGATAGATAGATAGATAGATAGATAGATAGATAGATAGATAGATAGATATTTTCCGCTTTTTGCTACATCACCTTTTTCATTCATTGCTGTACATGCTCTCCCTTTCTCTTAGAATCAATAAATTAATCAATTAAATCAATTCATACGAAATATTTATATATGTACTTTGCAAAAAGTCACTAGACCGATACAAAAGTTATGCTTCCTTTTCTAATAGCTAATGTAAAAAATGAACATTTTTTATTGATGAAAAGATTAAAGCTAAAGTGTTCAATCTATTCTCATTCCACATTTTTAAATTCCTTATCTCTCCTTAAATAACACCAAGCAGGGAGTATAGTTTTTTAATCTGGCTATTTAACACTCTAAATGAACCAATAACTAAGTTCATATCTTTCGGATTAAGGTATGATTCACATTTATTCAGTAGTTAGAAAGTTGCTAATGGGTTGGAATGGTGCTTCTCAGCAAAAGAGAACATGTTTCATCTTAAAAAATATTCTCGTTAACTGAATGTCACAGCTTTAAGAATTGTTATTCGAATGATCGTTTGCCTAAACACGCATCAATATCGATTATCTGAGCTGAATGTCGGATCACTTTTCATTTATAAATATCGCTAAGATTTAATTTATCGTAGTTTTGAAAATGTTTCTCCAAAGAGAGTCTATTAGTTATACATTTTTACTTAATACACCCCTGAAAATAAGGAATCAAACATAATATTTAAAGTAAATATAATTTGTATATTTCAATTAACCACACCCCAGTTTTACTACACTGGGCGGGGTGGGGGTATTTGTTATAATGTGTATACTGATTCTGTTAAAACTGTCTTGCCTTTGGGAATTACAGTAACATATTATCAGTCTTTAATTAACATGACTATTTAAATTTGTTTTGATATTTTTATTAAATAAATTACGATCAAAGCAATGAATATCCAAATCAACCCCGTACATTCTTATCACATGAGCAAAATGCGCCAGCAGATTAGAGTCCATGCCGTCTGTTCTAATGAATACTCCTAACAAACGGCAGATCCAAATCTGCCAGCACAGTATGTGAAGGCAGATTTTGATCTGTGAATTTGCAGCTGAACTCGACCGTTATACTCTGTATATAAAGATAAATAGTGTGATTCTTAATACAGTGGTGGCACTTTCATTCAATTCTTCTTAAAGAATTTAAACAAACCTGACGATCAAGTGCCCTGTCAATTTGCACAACGGTTTAAGTTTATGTTTGTATATATTGTCCATATACTGTGAATACTATATGGGTTGTGGATATTATATAGATATTACATTCCTCTTTCATATGAAGAATATTTGTATACTGATAAATGCATATTTCATGTTGAACCAAAGCAGAACAGAATACTGTTATCAATAATGCAGAATGACGCGGCAAGGCAAGCGTGTCGTCTGCTTCCATGGTCGATCTTTAAATATGGGAATCAAACATGAAAATACATCATTGATTTAACTGCTTTGATAATTTTATGTATGTCTCAAATTAAACTTCACTATTAAATAAAAGTTAAAATAAACACGCTATTTGATGAAATTATAAATTACGTAGTTGTGGTTCTGAGATTTGTATGTTTGCTGACTTTTTCATTTTGACGACAATTAAAGCTGTAAAAAGGAAAAACAACTTTCACTCAACCAAGTAATCAGCGCAACACAAAATGCGAATGGGTACCAAAAAGTACCGTTAAAATCTTAACTTTCTTTCAAGTGTCAAAACTTTATGATTAGTCAGTAAAACGCTGTGAAATATTTACCTAAATGCCTACCCTTATTACTGCATGTTGGCTTGCAGGCCGTCGCCACTCTATTTTAGCGTTGGTTGTTAAACGTGAGGGGAGAGAACCCGACCTTCTTGTTTTTAATACGAACAAGACGTTATTAACAAACCTAACACCTTCAAGTAGAACACCATACCGTGTATCCAAGACCTAGCTAATTTACATCCTTATTGCAGCGCTCAAAGGAATGGTGTTGGGGTGGGTGGGTTGATGCTCTTTAGAAAACAAATCAAAAAACTGTTCTTACGTTATTAATAATGTTTTTTTAATTTAGATCCTATGTTCCAGTCAACATCTTTAAAATCAAAATGTTACTAAAATTGAAAAAAACCGTGTATGTTGTTTTTTTTTCCTCCTGGAGGTGGGGTCTTTTCTTTCTATGACCTAGACCGGTTTTTCATGCATTTCTTTATCCTTAAGCTCGCTCGTTGTAATGACACTGCGACTAATTAATATACCTTAGGCACCTTTTAACAAATTATACCTAGGAGCAATCTGGAATATTGAAAAACTGTCTGCAAAGTTTATCAATAAAGACCCCACAAAATTAAATAAGTCGCCATTTCTATTGCAATAAATACAAAGTATAGGACTAAAATGTTAACACATTGAGGTGTTTCCGACGGAAAATTAGTGAAGCAGAGACATGATAAGAACACAAAATAGTATTATAGGAACAAAGAAGAAGGCCTCGTGTCCGTCATCTTGCTTAAATATTTAAGTTAGGACTGACCGGTTTCAAAAAAATGGCCATAATGTAAAAGTTTAATTCTAGAGGTATGGATAAGTTATACCATAGTATATGTAGGTTATAATATAGCACGGATAGGTTATACCATAGCATTGATATATTATATCTTAACATTGATCGTTGTTAGCAACGGTTTGATAACTATATAGCCGCTTTTAAGGTCGTATTTAAAACGTTGACGAATGCTTGTAATGTATTACAGTGGGCGGATTTTCATGGAATACGGTACATGTAAGCACGTTGACCTCGCACACAATTATTTAGCACTAAATATATTTGTGAATTTGTGGCCGCCTTTATAGAGGAAATTGTGAACCAACACCGAGATATTTAATTGTGTATCATCGTTCAGACCTCCTCGGCTTTATCTGCGAGATTTTTAAAAAAATGCATCTGGTTCGGCGCAGTATTTTATGGGAAAATATCTTTTGTTCGCCAGAAATATTTTGGAGAGAAGAAATCCCAATCAATTCTTACCACTTAGGTCATTTGTACCATTGATTTGACTGTATGGTTGACTGTGAAGTTGCGAAAGAAATACTGATTGAATACATTCGCATTCTTTTGGTTTATCCTTCTTTAGCAAGTGACGCCAGTGATCTGAACAGCAATTGATATAAGGTGTTAAGCATACGTTCGAAGCATGATCAATACGATTAACGTCGAAGTTGCATATATATTTTTTTCTTAAATTCATTTTGATTCCATGAAATATCAGTAAGAGAAATTACATGTATATCTATGTTTCAGAATGAAATTTCTGAACTTGTTCGAAAACATAATTTAAGAATAGAGCACACTGTATGGACCACCGTACACCGTAAATCGCTATCATTAGAGCGTCAGAACTCCGCTGCAAAACAAGGTCATGACCATATTGAGGATTTTGCGGGTAAAGGTACTCCAAAACAGCAGTCTGAATTTAGGTAATAATAGCTAATTACAGTAGGAGAAACATTCGCCACAACTTTAGGAGCTGACAGACCACGGTATAACTGACTATAGAAATATGGTGATATCCTGTCCCGGATTACATGATATAAACCATATTTGCTTTAAACCGCATATAATTATATCAATTTATCGAGGCACGAGTTGCAGTGGACGTACATATTTTATACATACTTAAGGAATAAATGCTCCACAAGCAGCTATTATCTTTAAGGGCTGCTCTCTAGATATAAGGTAATTCTGACAGATGGACAAGCAGTGTAAGGTGAAGTTGTTTGCATTTTACAACACTCACAGGGGAGAGAATGTTGCCGTAGCTCTAATACACTTTCAGGTACCGTGGCTGAAATTTGTTATGTTGTTCTTTTGGAAATCGCGCAAGACCTTATAACACCTATGATCAAAATTGCTGACCCGTGTCCAGATTTTTCAAGCAATTTGGACTTGTCCAAACTACAATAACTTCAACAGGAATTAAAACAAGAAAACGAATTTTGCCAGAGCAGACAATACCATCTTCTGAAAGTTAAATGAACAAATGACAAATTTATTTTAATAAAGCTATGAAAAATGTTTTTCTTTATTTTTCGTTTTTTTTTTATATAATTTATCTTTGAACCTATGGAAGTAAAAACGACCAGGCGGAGATAGCATTTGTTGGGAGAGGTGTTTGTCTTTTTGTTTTTGTTTTTTGCTCAATGCAAACAATGCTGTCATACCTCTATACTACTTTCACTTTCATGTACTGTGGCTGAAATTTCTCAACAAGTTAAAGTTTAGATAACAAAGATAACTAGGTATGAAACCTGGGATTTTTTTTAAATATTAAACATCATGCCAATTAAGAAAATATAGAGCGCCATCTATCAGCTCTATGGTATCGATTATATTCAGAAACTGTTGGCGTAAAACGCTCCAATATTTAACGATAGAGAAGGAACGAATTTGTCTAGAAATCTTAAGAGGCACGTGCCCCCTGCCCTGGATAAAATTATGTTTTTTTTAAAAAAAAAAAAAAAAATATATATATATATATATATATATATATATATATATATATATATATATATACATACATATATATATATATATATATATATATATATATATATATATATATAAATATATAGATAAATATATATATATATATATATATACATATATATATATATATATATATATATATATATATATATATATATATATATATATATACACACACACACACACACACACACACGTCTAAATCGTTGAATACTTGCTTGGCCTATTATAATAATTATGCACATAAAAGGGACATCAGAAGAACTGTTTTAGTGAGGCATTTGTAGGTCTAAAATATCCCCCCTCCATTAAGGAAACCGGTGACTGGCGGGGGGGGTCTGTTTACAGCGTTACATGCCATTATTCTATGCATTTGTTTACAACATAAAAACAGTATCTATTTCAGGTTTTCTTATATTTAGTATAAATAATGTATGTCATCCGCGGTAAACAGTGAATATATACGATGCTGAAACCCTTACCGTAATATAAGCTAACATTACGGTACTTGAGAACAAAACATTCTGATTTGAAGGTCATGTTTATTCGATCCTCTCAAAAAAGAATGACTAAAGTTCTGACAAGTGCTTCTTCAGTCATGTTTGATAAGGAAATTTAGACTGGTTCTATTTACAGGATAATCCTAAGGCCAAGCAGACAGCCAACCCAACAAACGCAACATTATAGGATTTTTTAAAAGTTCAAGTTTGTTGTGCACCAGGCATATATTATTTCTTTTTACAGGATCCGGGGAGTTATTACTCCTGACGGGCACGGCGTACATGGCGATATTCCGTTCATGCTCTGAACTCCACTTTTATGTTTTTCTCTGGGAATTCTTCAGGATAACGGCATCACTACAGAGACACAACGGGTTACTGTAATACACAATTTGACATTTTCGAACAATGAGATCAATTTAGGCACTGCACTTGGGTTATAGGATGACCGCACAAACTATTTACAAAATTAATTAATACAGCTAACAAAACACTCAAATTCTCGCTATATTTTCCTATCATTCTCTCTACAGTTTCTTACAGTGTTAATTAACAAAGATATTTCGAGAATCAAGTTAAACAAGAAAAAGAAATCGTTACGTTTATGAACGTAATTTCAGCCAATAAAATAATCCCCACTTTTGACTAATCCGTTTATGAACAACTAGGACAAAAATTCCGCATATTGCGCAGCAAAATCCCTACCCGGGACGATTGTTAATTATGCATGCATTTGTGTTTGCACACCTGTCTATTTTCCGCCGAATAAGCTTCTTGAGCATCATTTCCAGATTAAGCATTTTACAGACTCTCATTCGACGTTTAGATGGAACCAAAAACGGTTGATATAGGTATATTAGAATAAATGGATTTTGCACTGTATAACCTACCCAAGGTCATGAATCGATCAAACAGTTATAAAACGATCTGATTGAAGAAATCACAATTGAAATTCATTTCACGTAAATCGTTCTGAATCAAATCCCACTTAGATTATTGGAAAAATGCAGATAGTTTCCCTTGGATTTATCGACCGGAAATTAAGTTGTACGTTTGTTGCGTATAATACGTATACAAACGTTAAATTCATTCACACCTCATGCCATAAAAGTGGTGAAGCAAAATGTCAAAGGACATCATCTTTTTGTTGTTGATTTCTTATTTAAAAAATTGAAATTTAAATGTAGAACTTAAAAGACTTTGCGATGTAGCGTATTTTTGCGATCTAATGAATCCAAAAACGGGTCAAGAGAATTTTGTTCAGTAAGTACTTGCTATATATTAAATACTTTATAATACTTTAAACTTTGTAATACTTCAAAGCAAAACCAGAAAAGCTTAAATATATCTCGATTGTCCATGTTATCATTGAAAACTATTTATATTAAATATGTTTACTCATACGAGATGGTCCACCAGGACACAGCGGATAAATTTTGTACTTATTGCGTGATAGCTATCATATACGCTAAGGTACGTAAGGTCGTACATTACAAATTCCAGTCCACTGTTGGTTTGGAGATTAAAAACTCTGGGTCGGAGTTTGTTAACCATGCGTGACAACGGTGGTAAAGTTGTAAGCGATTGGGTTACGTAAAATCAGAAGATAAAAATCATATTGACCTTGCTGGATGCTTAGTTACGTTATATCTCAACCAGGTAGAAAGTGTGAGACTTTTAGTGAAACGCGTGCCAGTCCAGGCGTTGGAAATGGCACATTTTTTTTAAATATTTTATACCTACTTACCCTTGACTATAAAATGATAAAATATCAAATCAATTCTGACTAGAGGGCAAAAGAGGAAATAATTAGGAAGAGTGAAAAAAAAATATTTATTAAGTAATTAGTGCTGCTTAGAGAGGAAACAGGAACGCACATTAAAAAGTAATCAGTACTTATTATAAGGCGCAAAGAAACACATTATTTAACAACCAGTGCCTATTGATGAGAAAAAAGGAACGTGTTAAGACGTAATCTGTCGGTTTGAATGTGAAGAATAACAATGTTTAGATACGCGATCTAAGAATTCCGTCGTTTGTACTTTCTGTTTTTATTAGATATATAAGGACGTCATCGAGAAAGTAAAGCGATGATGTTTCCGCTACCGCAATTCATTAACAAATGAAGCATTTATAATTTACATATTGATGTAATTTCTGTAAATCAAAAATGTACTTGTATTTTAACTAATTCACATGCAGCAGTGTTACGGTTACGATGTCGGCGGAGAATGATGATGATGAAAGGTAGAAATCAGCTATGATATATTAAAGTCAGAAGTGTGAATCTGCTACTAGCGGATATTTTGTTTAGTTGTTTTGGGGCTTAACGCTGTTTCTAATCGTCTGGTAGGCTTTACATGGTGGCCATTATAACTTGTGGAGAACTACCGACCCACGGGAAGCTACTAGCAAGCTTTCTCACCTACCCCTGCAAGCCGAGCCTGACACGCGAAACCAAGCTGAGATCGGTAAGGCGACCACTCGGCAAGCTAAGGCCAAAAGTTGGATACGTAACAGCTGTGTATTTATCGTCACTATTTTTACGTGAATTTTATTATTATAAAGAAAGAAACCAAGAAACAGAAAAAGAATTAAATTAGGAAAGATTTCGAGAAAAAGAGGATGTGTCGTTTAATTTGCATCACCATTCTCTAGGCAATTAAGAGAAACCCCAATCACCAACCCGTACCTATAATATATTGCCAGGATTTCTTGTAAAAACATAGCTCATTGTTACCGAGTGCCGTTACACAAAGCAACGGTATTTAGGAAAACAGCTTCGGAGAAACACCTGTTGCCTTTCGGGTACCGGAGGCGGTCGGTTTGAACAAACTGCCAAATGTTACTTTCAGGCAGGCAAATATGCTATGGTATCAACAGTTGTTATACCACCTGATTATCTTTGATTTTAACCGTAATTTAACGGTCTTTTTGATAATTATCAACCCACCCGAGGTCACACCAAGGTCCATTATATCCAAATATTTTTGATCTTAACATCACGTGGTTTCAGGTGCCTGATCCTATCGGGAATCCAATAGACCGATTTGTTATCAATAACAAACTAAAAGCTGAGCGCTGAGTTACTGCTTTGCCCTACGAAGGTAACTGTTGAACAATGGCGATAAAAAGGCATTAAAGGAAAGCCCGGAGACACAATTAATGAAATAACACTTTCCGGGTCTTAAAATACTGCACATATTTGTAATATTTATTTATTTAAATTCAATTTTGAATGAGTAGAACAAAAAGGAGAAAGAAGCTGGTGTCTAAATAAGCACTATTAATTAACTGCATTGTATTTTGTTATTTTATATGGTTTTATTGTAAATATTTTAACTATTATTTGGATCACAGCTAAGGCGAGACCAAGGTAACGCTTTTTAACTGTTTTATTGTCTCAGTTACAGCTTAAAATTGTGACCTTTTGCTGTGCGATGTACATCAATTTACAGGAGAAATAAAATAAAAATCCATGTCTTAGAGCAATTACCTTATTTTCCTTATGATTTACGCAATAGCCAAGAAGGATTATACATTCCTTTCCCAGTATTCGGTTTGTTAACGGAAATTGTTCCCTAATGGCTTTTAACTTAACATGCGTTGCAAATTTCTTTTGCTACGACTTGAAGTTTCAAGCTACGCAACGGAAAGAAGCGAAATCAACGAGATCAACAATTTATTTCTTAAAGTTATTTGTTGTCGTTGTTGTCGTTGTTGTTGTTGTTGTTGTTGTTGTTGTTGTTGTAGTGTTCACAGTTGTTTTTTTTCAGAAATGGGGTAAGAAGAACTCTGGAAAAACCACATAAAGATTTACCTACCTACGAGAAGCTAATGGCAAGCTTTCTCGCACGCTCACATTGGCCGAAACCGAGATTCGAACCCACGAAGAGGTGAGATGGCAATGATCCGTAACAGTGAGCGCTCTAGGCCACTCGAGACACCTTAAAGTTCGTTATGCCAATGAATAAACTTGCAATCATTGACTAAAGTTATCTATGTAAACAATTTCGTTATAAATGACAATGATCTAGAAGTACAATGCACAATCATGGGAAAAGGTAAACACACAATATAGATATACATAACAAAATTTGATAGGTAAAGTATGTGTACGTTTATAGATGAGCAGAACAACGCCCATGGATATAATCCTTGTTTATGCAGAATTTTAAAAATAAATTATTGCAAAAGTTAATCTGTGCTTTTGCAGATATTGTCTTCATGTTTATTTCAACATCCTCTAATTTTGTCTCCATAAAATTCTGTTGGTTTCCACCATGGATACTGTATACCTTTTCAAGCTAATATGTGCATATATTTTACATAGCTACATGTGCTTTACCTGCACTGTTTTCTTTTTATCTATCCGAATATCTTCGTATGAATGAATGAATGAATGAATGAATGAATGAATGAATGAATGAATGAATGAATGAATGAATGAATGAATGAATCCATTATGTTCTTGCGTGGAATAAGATATTATTTTAAAATTAATTAGTCTTTGCCGAAATATTTAACAAAAAGAAAACAAACAAAAACAAAACTGCATATTAAAGTAATTACTAACCCTTTTATTTTACGTTTTCATTTTATGTCTCCGCAATCTTCCTCTTTCAAACTTGTTTTTATTGTCAGTTTAACCGAGTGTTTTTCAAAGCTAAAATATTATACAGAATGGTGTAAAAATATCTTCCTGTGCATGCATGAAACAACAATTATGCTGCTCTCTTCTGGTTGTTATCGTAAACTTAATGAGAATAAATCTGATGACCAGTTTAATAAAGCTCCGCTATTCCCATTTTCATGGACCGTATAAAAGAATGGAGCTATTTTTCTTACCAAAGTACAATCAACAGTCTTATTCTAAAAAAATGTCATATGCATAATTGTTGAGTTTTTTTTTCTTCAAGGAAACGTAAGTCAGACAGGGACAAAGACCATTGGAATGAATGTACTGACGTTGATCCGTCTTTCGGGTCAATTTTTGTATTATGCAATTTCCAATAAATCATCTTCTCTTTAGCAGCTGGTGCAATTATTGCTCTTAAACCATTTATATTTTTTCTTAGGACGATGTCTCTGATATTTAAAGACAATTTCATTTGGACCGTTAATCTGAAAAGGCGACTCAGTCAATAGGCATATTTTTAAATCCTTTGACATTCAAGGTAAATAAACATGCGTCCCCAGCATAATTGACTGATGATGATGATGATGATGATGATGATGATGATGATGATGATGATGATGATGATGATGATGATGACTATTTATTCTACCCTAACAGGTAAACATATATACAACAGATTTTCTGACACTATTATGAGATAATGTATAGTAAACAGCATGAAAGAAATTTATGACAGGATGTCTTTATTTTAAGACAAGTTGTCTTCTTGATCATTTTGGATAAATATTCTTCTTCCTTTATGGACAAGTTATTCAAGTTATCTGCTTACTTTTAAAACAAGTTCATCATCATCATCATCATCATCATCATCATCATCATCATCATCATCATTTTCTTTGTTGCTGCTGCAGATTTGTAGTATTTGCTCGCTGTACTAATTTATTATCGTCTCGTATAGGACACGTTTATTGTTAAAGCTATCTTTTATGCCATTATTATTCCATTTCTTAAGTGGAGGATTTAATAGACAGTTCATATGCAAAGATGGACAAAAGACAAATACATATAAAGAGTGTATCCAGAACAGGTACAATCTGCTCATGAAATAAGACTTTGAAATGAAAAGGAGAGACGATCCGTTATTTTAAGTGATAGTGCCTACGTTACAGAGATTTTTATTTTTCCTTTGCTTCGGGCAATTTGCCTGCTCTTCGAGACGTAAAGTAATCTGGTGATATCTGACGGGGACAAAAATATGTAAACGCACCCTGCATCTTACGGGGAATCGAATGGCTAGTGATAATCACCACTTAGTCCACTTCGAGTATTTCGTGGTCCTAATCAATATATTGCCTTACCAAGGTAATAAGGAATTTAAGCTATGGGAGTATCCGAGTGATTTATGTATATAAGTGGGTGTAAGTGTTAGAGATCTGTTTTCTCCACGTTTGACCGCTTATCTCTTTTATGATTTATTTTGCATTGCCCTACTGTGCATTATACCATCAAACTTGGGGCCTTGAACTCCTTGTTAGCAAATTGTAAGTCATATGAACTTGAAATAATCTTTATAGTAAATCGGAGCTACAAGGTTAAATGTATGTATGTATGTATGTATGTATGTATGTATGTATGTATGTATGTATGTATGTATGTATGTATGTATGTATGTATGTATGTATGTATGTATGTATGTATGTATGTATGTATGTATGTATGTATGTATGCATGCATGCATGCATGGATGGATGGATGGATGGATGGATGGATGGACGGACGAATGTATGTATGTATGTATGTATGTATGTATGTATGTATGTATGTATGTATGTATGTATGTATGTATGTATGTATGTATGTATGTATGTATGTATGTATGTATGTATGTATGTATGTATGCATGCATGGATGGATGGATGGATGGATGGATGGATGGATGGACGGACGAATGTATGTATGTATGTATGTATGTATGTATGTATGTAGGTAGGTAGGTAGGTAGGTAGGTAGGTAGGTAGGTAGGTAGGTAGGTAGGTAGGTAGGTATGTATGTATGTATGTATGTATGTATGTATGTATGTATGTATGTATGTATGTATGTATGTATGTATGTATGTATGTATGTATATGTATGCCCGTTTGTTGAGACAACCAGGTAACATAAAAAGTGTTCCGGGGAAACCTCGAGGGTATATAACACCTATACTTAAGATCTTAACGTACACCCCAAATACCTTGTTATTGTCAAAGTGAGAAATAAAGAAATTATGGCACCTGATTAATAAAAATGTGCTTGTACAGTTCTTTTTGTCCATTATTATAAGTAAGGTGGATATGGTGTTAAAAACAACCTTTCTTCTGGAGATCTTAATCATACCTAAAAATCCCTAAAATTCTAAAATATTTATGTGGAATCAAATTGTTTATTTCAAAACGTATCATAATATATTCATGAACCATTATAACTTAGAAAGTAGATTTATAACAAATTTCTTCTTCAATCCAGTGTTTGTGAATTGTAGAAAATTTTCTGTTTGATTGCATAACTTCTTTGTTTTCTCTTTTATACAATGTTGTAGAGGCTGGAGAATAAAAATAGCTTTATCCAAAACTTGGTTAGTCTCTCAAGAAAATGTATTTGTGTATACGCGCGTGCGTGCGTGTGTATGTGTGCGAGAGCAGAGGAATATATATATATATATATATATATATATATATATATATATATATATATATATATATATATATATATATCTTTCTATCTATCTATCTATCTATCTATCTATCTATCTATCTATATATATATATATATATATATATATATATATATATATATATATATATATATATATATATATATATATATATATATATATATATATATATATATGTGTGTGTGTGTGTGTGTGTGTGTGTGTGATAAATATTTTATCTCTTTCTGGGTTTCTAACGTGGAAGCGGTAACATAATTCAATATGATTAGTTAATCACATCTAATAAATTTTGATTAACCGTGGCGTTTACCTCATTGCTTTCGGCAATACTGTCTGATCTTTTCTGAAATTCTAAACTAAATAAATAAGTAAACCTCATATGCTATATTTGTGTAGGATATTGCTTAACCCTCCTTTTTTCAAACCTGGCCCTATTTCTTTTTCCAACATAATGTTTAATGTTGAAATCTGAGAAAATAAACGGTACCTGGATAGATCGGTGATTGGTCAGTTTGCATCTTCCTTATAATTGTCATCGTATACGCAATTGGATGTCTAATACCCACCTTGCAAAAGGAACGGTTCGGAGAGTGCATTACAATAAATAAGAAATAAATGACCGCACATTAGAAGATTCACGCCTGTAAGATATTCAACGTCAGGGCTCGAATAACATCAAACGTTATCATTGCAGGGATAAAAAAAAGAATCGTTGTAATTTCAAATGATGACACATATTGTATACCGATCAACGTCCAACAGCTCCGTATAATTGATACCCTATTCAAATAATTGTTAAATTAAGTGCTATAAGAAATCAACATACCTATCATTCTCGTATAAATATTTAAGTCTGCTCGATCAAGAACGAACGTGCATTAGGGTTTTAACAATATTTTCTACTGTTTTACTAATATTTGTTGTACATCTGGATTTAAATGTAGATTTTTCATGGAATAAATTATTTTTAATTTTGGGTCTGTACCGTTTCGAGACACTTTTGGAAATCTACAATAAACAAAGTGATTATATAAAAATAGACAGATAACGTGAAAATAAGTAGTGTTAGAAAAATATAATTAAATAAGTACAACTTTTTCTTCACCCGAGGTGCAGTATCGTCCAAAGCAGACACGAGAAAACTCAGAATACAACCACAACTTTGGCGCAGTGTCGGATTAAACCCTGTGTAGGCCCTTAGGTAGTCGAAATCTCGGCCCCTTCCCCTCAAATCGTCTCCTAATACGTTTCTCATTTTACCAACCGATACATTTTGATAAACCAAGGCGTGGGGCCCATAGGCCGGTTCAAACTCTGCCTATTTGGCAAAACCGGCATTGCTTCAGCGAAGTTATAACAAAGAGAAGGCTGTCATTTCATTTCAGATACATGAATAATCCAAATGATTTTTCCGTATCTGTAAATTTGGTTTATCAGTTTACCGTAGGTCACTTTTATCACATCCTCTCCAAAATATAGAACAGCACCACATAACATCAAAGGAGTTTAAGATTTGACGCGTCGTTGGACCAAGTGCCACGTGCAGGTGTTACCGTTTAGACCAATCAGAAGATGTCTTTCTGAAGTAGGCATCAAGCCTTCTTCCAGTCATCAATTTCACACCACTGATCTGCCAAAAATTTGACGTACTGACCTATATTTCCAATTGTCGTCCTTGCAGGGTTTCTGTTATTCACAGGGACATCTTGCATCTGTAATACAAAAAACTTACCAGAAGATCAGAATATAGTGTTGATTATTTTACCAAGAAGACAGGTTGTTGAGACTGTAGAATGCAGTTCATTGGGCGGCAATACGCGTCTATCTCTTCGACTACACTGCCAACTAGATAACAGTATGCACCCAAACTATAATTGTTGTTGGGTTTAACGCCATTTTTCAGCACACGATAGACTACACATGGCAGCCAGTATTAACGGTGGAGGAAGAAACTGGGACATATCCGGAAAGAACCACCGACCCACGAGAAGCTACTGGCAAGCTTTCTCGGGTATCCGCATTCGCCGAATCCTTGACTCGAACCCATGCAGACATAGGTGAGATGGCAGTGATCCATAACGGAGAGCGCCTTAGACCACTAGGCCACTCGAGCCCCTCCCCTCCCCCCGCGAACCAAAACAATTGATCCATCTACATAATTCCGTTGAATCAGAGACTTTATTTTAAAATAGTGAGATTCTAAGAAATATGTGAGGATAAATGATAGCAAAATTTACCACATTTTCAACAATGAAACCAACCTACGAACACAACTTTGTAACAGAATTTAGTAACGAATAGCTACAATAACAAAAATAAATTTGCAAGCGTTGGGGATGGGATGGGAAATAAAATGAGCAACAAAGCAAAGTCTACTGTTCATTTATTTACATGATGCATGGCTAACAGGAGAAAAAAAACATTCAAGAAGCATTTGATACGCACCCTACCGTCCTGTCTTTCACTTATGCGCACAGCATACTTATTCACCGAAAAACACGTGATTTTGAGATGCATCGAAACTGCCACTAACAGATACAGAATTACACAAAAATGTTGAAACGGGATAAATGCAGAACACTTGTTCTACACACATGAAGACGTACAACACAATGTTTAAGGATCTGAAAGACTTTCTTATCTTTATTATGAAATCCAAGATAGACTATATAATATAAAACCTGAGGCACAATAAACATAGAAGAAGAAAAAAAAATGATAGTAATCGGACGTCTTCTGTTTGTTCAGAGATGGGGGAGGGGAACGGGAAGAGCGGTATCGGCTTATTATTCAGTAGAAAGTATCCCCACGGTAGGTGACCGACCCGGTTCTCTCTCTCTCTCTCTCTCTCTCTCTCTCTCTCTCTCTCTCTCTCTCTCTCTCTCTCTCTCTCTCTCTCTCTCTCTCTCTCTCTCTCTCTCTCTCTCTCTCTCTCTCTCTCTCCCCTCCCTTTGACCCCTTTAGACAGAGAGAAAACCATTCAAAATATATTTAAAATAAATTAAACTACTAACACGCAACCTCTCAGAAATTAACTGAATGTAAACTACACAGGTACAAACAAGTACAGACACGTGGAGCAAGAGTTGAGCCTATCCGGATAAGGAGTAAATTATGGTGTGACGAAAAATCTACGTGGATAATAAGGCGATGTAGTACAGGCAACACTGGAACTCCCAAAGGGTAGGACAACAAAAAAGAACATCGCAAAACGAGTACACAGAAAAAAACAAAAAATAATAGGTCAACACCTGCCAGGAAACAAAATCTGGAAGACTCTTTCTTATGATTTAATCTTTTTGAGCCCGTCCTAAAACATACACAATAGGTATAGCATCACAATAGATTGTAGCACAACACACATACCATACACTAGACTCACACTGACCCCTCATTTTTATTTTTATTTTTATTTTTTTTCAATTACATACTAAAATCAAACTGGGGATGGGGATACAACAAAATTAGGACCAATAAACATTGACAAAAAAAAGAGGACTCGGTTGATAATGAATCATTGAAGTTCTACTTTTTATTATACATATTTTTTTACTTGCATTAATTTCCTAGCCATAATCGAAATTAAAAGTTGAACACGGTAAATATTTTAAATAATGGACATAACATTTGTCTTATTATTTACTATGTTCTGTTTACTATTGTGTATCACTATATGGCCTTACAGTGATGGTGCGTCGTAAAATCCACAATGAATCAATCTATTTAATATTATTTTAACAGTGTTCCCACTTGCGTTGTTGTCTTCTTTTAAGCTCATGATTGTCTACTTTTGTAAAATCAACGCAGGTTGCGCAAAAAGAAATGAAATGTTCATTATTTAAAGACGTAATAAATAGTACGTCATTTGCTTTCTATGGTGGCCCTCTGAACTCTCTGGTAATGATTCGATAAAAAAAACTGATTTGGTAGTGATTTCAATCTCTTATTAAGTAAACGAAAAGAAGAATTCGTACACAGTAACAACAGTTATGTGAAATAAGTAATGAAGTCAACGAAAAGTATTCAAGACCTTTGAAAATCTTTTGCGATTTAGGGACTGCCGTAAATTAACCCTACACATATATGTTGTGGGAAGCAGATGTGATCTGAATAAGTGTGTCATACTTAATAAACTTTAATACTGCTCAATGTTCCGAAATATCGTCTTTCCAAAAGTGTAAAATCGAACAAGGTCCTTTTAAGTGTTCTATTTTTTGAAAATATTACTTTAGAGTTGCATTGTTCCGATGATTCACAAGATCCAGCAATGTAGGGGTCTCTCTCTCTCTCTCTCTCTCTCTCTCTCTCTCTCTCTCTCTCTCTCTCTCTCTCTCTCTCTCTCTCTCTCTCTCTCTCTCTCTCTCTCTCGTTGTCCCTCTATTTAAATCTTCTTTCTCCTTTTGGCTTTTCTTAGTTCTCTTTCGTTTTCTTTTTTCTCTCAGTTTCTGTCTTTGTCACTACAGAAAGAATCCAACTAAATTTGCATATAAGTTTTTAGCGAAAGAACCATACAATCTGCAAATACAAATAAAATAAGCACTAAATATATTTCCATAGCATGCCATTGCAAATATCACACTCGATCTATGTCTTCTAACACGGCATTGACTTGTATCAATATCGAATACAAACGCACTAAATGATATCCATGCGAATAAAGAAGTAGAAGTGTCAACCACTAAGGAAATTTTTCGATAATTTAACAACGAATCAAATGTCATTTTATGTTCACCCTTTATAAATTTGTTTTAGTGGACTGCCAAAATTTAGAAGATGAGTGTTATCCGTAACCTTTTGCGTATTTATTCCTCTGGTATTTAGATTAGAAGCGGGCGCAGTGTTACAAAAACTTACCAACTTTAGTCCATACATAGCGACCTCAAAGAGCTGAGACATTACGATTTTGGTCCATAGAAATGAATATCCCCGTGTCTGGAAATCAGTATTTAGTACCAGCCATCAAAAAATAACTGGAATAAAGTTACCTTTCTGTTAGAAATCTTCCTCTGATAATCTAGGTTAGTGGTGGATGGGTTCTATTTGAGAAGGGATTCATAACGACGTCGATACATTAAATTAAGATGCGTTTATACAATTTAACTTATAGAAAAGTACTACATACAATATTAAACTATTGTACAAGAGATAAGACCAACTCAGAACATTGAATTGTTACTCCCGATATAATATCTATTCGGAAATAATAGGCGACCCTAACAGATCTGATGACAGGAATCGAACCTGCGCATTTTTAGTTGCGGGTCCATCACGATAAGAACTTAGCAACTGCGCTAATACAATGATCATTTCGGTATTATATATCTTTATTTTGAGTATATCATTCGGTTGAGCGAAATGTAGATGTAAAACACAAAATAAAAAAGAACCAAAAATAGTAATCAGTTTTGTTTCCGTTGTCAGAAATGTATTTCCCACTATTATTCAGCAATTAATCCACTTAAAAGTATTTATAAGGGTTAATTTTACGCAAATAATATTTACCTTTGTCCCATAAAGAGCGTAGGAGAAGAGAAAATATTTTAGGAAAAGAACGTGATGCAATCGCTTGCTATTGTATGTAGACACTTTCCTTCTATGGGGCTCTGGCTGTACGATTTATGATGTACGTTTACAACGTATTGATGTGATTGTGATCCACGGAACTGCGAGGGTTTTTTTGCTTTACATGCGTAGTTTTACTTATTTTTTTCATTTTTGTTTTTAATTGCATGTGTGTGTGTGTGTGTGTGTGAGAGAGAGAGAGAGAGAGAGAGAGAGAGAGAGAGAGAGAGAGAGAGAGAATTGCTTATATTTTAATTAGGGCATTGTGCTCTTTTAAAGAATATGCTATTATAGAATTTTGTTGAACAATATTTTGTATTCGCTGTATTTGATACATTCGGTATGTACCATACATATTAGTCTCATGCAAGCCACATTGTTAAATTCCTTTCTTGAAGAAACAATTATTCACACTTAGGCGTTTCCTTCCGTAAGAGTAGTTCCTGTATATCAGGACGCACATAAAATCTTAATCAATTTACTGACGGACATTTTCAAGCGGTTTCTATCGAAATGTCATACACTATGATAACTGCGTTTGTTTGACCCTGATTCTGATTAAGAGAAAAGTATACGGTAATTTGATTTTGTGTGCCAAAAATACACCGTAATCGACACAACACTAAGTTTAGTAAATATGCAAGTATTCAAGTACAAATGTAAGGGAGATGGGGAAAGTATTATACAAATTATAGGTGACAAGTTGAAGATTATATATTTGCTATATGATTCAAAATTGTCTATGTTTTATTTATTATGAAGTCAGTATCCGCTGTTTTCAAAAACCATAAAGGATCTATATGACGTCATCTCTTTGAAAGCAGGTTTGCGTGATAACGCTAGCTGCGTCAGTATTTGGGGACTATTTCCATGGTTATATTTCTAGAATATAGTTTTGCGTAAAAATTTTAGATTAGTACAGTACTGATGCTTAGAATGCACTAGGGTGGGTTTAAATAAATGAATGAATATCAGAAATGTTTCAGAACATTACCCGAACTTTTGTAAAAAAAAAAAAATTTAAAATTTTGTAAAATATGAAACTTTATTCTATAAATGCTTTCTTTCGGTCAAGTCTGTAAACTCACTAAATTATTAGTTGATCTTTTTCAGCACTTAGAGGTTGTAATTGCCTTGGCCTAGTTAGCCCGTTCAAATGGTCAGCCATCTTTAAAATGTCATATCCATTACGTTCAGACAGAGAAGTGTACCGTCTATTTTTGACAACAAATGCATATTATTTTACATTAAAATTAATATACATATCATTGCCACGAATAACGAAAAAAATCCGGAAATTCTTATAGATGTTGGGGAAGTAAGAACTCATACAAGAGCTCTCTACATTTTAATTAAACGACTAACGTAACAAGGCTCCATGATTTTTACTTCCATCGTATGTTATTAAGTTTTGTCTTAGAATTTATGTGATACGCACGTGTACCTTTTCGTGTACGATTCCGCTAAACAGCTATTGTATTGGGATGTGCCGATGAAAATGTGAGATAACGTCAACGACTTCCTTATTTCCGATGGGAGGGTTAAAAATTTTAATTCTGAATGGTGCGATTTTACACTGTGTTCACGTATGATTTGTTAATTAAATGTCTTAACAAGTAATTAGGTTTTTAAAGCATCATAGAGTTTAAAGAACCAGGTCAAAAAGTATACAGGCTTAAAAAATTAAGTAGGTTATGATTGGGAATCGCTGTTTATAGTAAAAAAAATAAATTATCAGATGTGCAGTGATATAAGTTTGTTCTCAAATACGGAGAATTTCATAGCAGAGTCACCACCACTGAATTGTAAGACCAACATTCCGAAAGATACCCGGATAATCAGGGTACCTTAGGTTTTGTGTATATTACTGTAGGCAAATACCAGCACCTAATCACGTTAGCTGTTTGAATTTACACCCCATGACAGCTTCCTGTATCCGACTTTCAAAGTAAACATATTTAGCACATTTGGAGAAAGAAGTTCTCACCTGTCAGGAAAAACCAAAGGTGTTTTCCCAGGCATATAAACAGATGGAGCGCAAATCTATCTTGAAAAGGGAAATAAGTTATTCACACATATCAAAGGGCTAACGAAAAACCCGGTGTTACTTATTGTAGTTTGCTGTTCCAACATACGTAAGCTATTCGAGTTGAGGGTTGTTTCTCAACTTAAAAACCGATTTTCTTTATCAGGTAAGCCAATTTAGAGAATGGACCACCGCTCTTCCCATACCGCTTGCGCGATTGTATAATTTAAAGTGTAGCTTACAGGGTATTGTCCAACTATTTCTTGATCCTGGTCATTAACAGGCACGCGGTGATAATGGGGACACCAGACGATCATCGGTTTTCTTGATTGTTACATTTTACGGAAAATGTTACCGAAATGTGATATGAATGACGATAGGTAAACTAAGTCAATTAAGACGGCAAATGAGAGTGACGCACGAGAAAAAAATGGGAACACACAAAATGACTAAGAAACTTGAAATAGACAATTTTTTCAATCTAAAAAGAATTGATAGAGAAGAAGGTTCATTTCTTGAATGTCACTATCGAGAAAAGACTCAATTATTGGATATGACGAATATATACCACCAACAACAGATGTCATGGTTGCAATGAAAGTCCATTATCCAGACTCCATAGAGAAAACATTTTCAATTAACCTCGCTGGATACACCGATATTACCACCTGGAGAGATGAGAATCAAAACCTCTATGGTTACAGTGAAAGAAACGAACCCCATTCTGAAACAAATATCAAGAAACAAACTGGAGAATTATATCTAAATGACATTCCGTTAGAGTTACCCCTAAAAATAGCAAAGAAACCATTTGAGGAGAAATTCAAAATTCCAGTTATATCTGCTATATTGAATAGGATCCCGGCAACCTCCATCTACAATGGAAATATGGTTTTTGAAATAGAGAAAACAAAGCTAAAAGAAGTAAAGAAAGCGTTTTACTTGTTTGTTTTGTTTTTTTGTGTGGAAAAATTGTGGTACAAAGGCTGTATATATCATAAGAAATGTAATAGATGCGGACTAACCGGGCATCCTCTACACAAATGTCCAGGAAATTTAAAAACTTCAGAAAAAACGATAAGGCAAGAACAACAACAGACTAAACAATAAGTACAAACAGAACAAAAATGACACCCCCCCAAAAAAAAAACAAACACAAAAAGTAGAAGAGAGTACAAACCAAACAAGTCAACAACAGCAACAAAAGGTAAAACAACAACTACCACTCCCCAAACCAAAGATTGTCAACCAGAATCAACAACATTCAAATGAAGTGAAGCAACATTCAAAACACCAACAGCCTCGAAACGATAGACGAAGAAAGGCATAGGGAACAACTGATAGCAGCTGATGATTACGTCTTTCACGTTTAATAAGAAAAAATAAATAAATATAAAAAATATAAAGAAAAACTAAAAACAAACAAAAACAAAATAAGTAGAAAAACTGTACCATAATAAAACAAATACAATATAACAATCATTTTCATGTAGGGCAGAAAAGCCTCCCTAACTGGTCTGAAAAGATCAAACAGGGAGAACACCCTCCAAAAAATAAAATATTTATCCAAGTAATATGGTTAAATGTTCACCCATGGCATTAGTCATTCAGGTATGTAACAACGGTGAAATGAATCGTCTGAAATCTAGGAAAAATAAATCCCTTTAGCCGGTTACGATCAAACCATTATGTCTTTATGTTTTTTACTTTAGCATTTAAATGAAATAAATTAATTTGTGACCTTCTAAATGCAATAAATTGTCGGAGAGATTCTAAACATTCTGATGTGACATTGCATGACAGCTTTGATAGTGTATGATAGCCTGCTGTTTGTCATGCAACCTCGATTGGTTTTCTTTTCATATTTTTAGGTCCGGGAATGACCACATTGATGCTTTCAGTAATGATGGGAAGCATGATCAGCAACAAATCCTTCTGAATAGTACGTGGACAAGTAATATCCATTAGAAAATAACTCTTTTTATACTAACAATGTCTAACATAAGTTTTCTATATTTTATAGATACAAATCTACACATGGAAGAAGTAAAAGACAAGGACATCATAGGGCTAACTCACATGACGTTACGCGAAGTGGGCAGGCCTACGGAAGAGCCTCTGAAAATTCCATGTGTAGTTATGTGTATACCACATTTGGAACCTATAATAGTTATACTGGGAACTACTGTAAATACTTGGTGTTGCATAAACTAATAAAGGAAATGTATACACCCCGCTATTTGAGCATAATTAAGAAAAATAGAAATATATAAAGGGAGACGACTCACGACGCACATTGGCTAAAACATTAAGTTTTTTTTATAAAAACATTTAGACTGCACTGTCTTACCCTCAAAAGCTTCGGAATTCAATTTTTTTTTAAAATTCTAAATAATAATTAAATCAATTAAGACAAAGTATATGCATTCAATAAGAATGAGTGAATGAAGGTGAATTTCTTAATAACAAATGAAAGAGCTAATATGCATATATAAAATTTTAATTAGAAAACTGGGGAAATAATTTGACTTAGTGGCTGTCCTAACAAAATACACTTTATAGCAACATACATGACAGCACAATGCACATAGCACACATAGGACATAGGAAACCCTTTGCCAAGGTCACAAGAATACAAACAAGGGGAGCGACCCCAAATAGGGAAATTAAAACTTATCGGAAGAGTGAATCTTGAGATACACTAGGAGACAAATATCCCAATCAAAAATTTACTTTAAATAAAATTTTTGAGCAAAATTCTTTTTTAATATGCACATAGCATCACATCGTGGGTGGCAAACAAATGCACATAAAACACTTCTCTAGTTATTTGTTTTCCGTTAAGTGGGGGTTTGGGCATCTGTCTGGTCCCACCTCTCCTCCAAAATAAAAAGAATAGTACGTGTAGTGAGAATAGTACGTGTAGTGACATGTACCAGTACATGGTACTCGTATTATGAATTTATTAAATACATAATGGAAGGAAATCTGTGTGTGTGCGTGCGTGTGTGATTTGGATTTTCAACGTAGCTGTTAAAGCTGTTTAATTTTCTAGTAATATCGCTACGATGTCTGCAGAGTGGCAGTTTATTGTGATGTCCGCAGACAGTATCTTTGTGTCCCACTCAGTCACATCAGCCTGAGACCAGGCTGACCAGTCCTAACACTAACTTCCTAATGCTGAGAGCCAAGCCAGTATTCAAACCGGTTACCTCCGACATCCGAGGCGGACTCTGGTTGGAAGGAAAGCTAATGAAAGATTTCATATTTGTCTTAAATTATCAAAACGAATTCTGCCATTTCAATCAGGATTTGTGGACTTCCGACGTAGTATGTTTGTTTTCCATGTTCCAGTTTAAGGTACGCATTGTTGTTGTTTCACGCAATATATAAAGTCTTATGATATAATTGATAGTGATCAACATGGAGAAAATGGTTAGAGCCATATATACTAATTGAAGACGTTGAAGTCATTTGAAGTTTGTCTTTTGAAATGAAAACACGCTTAAAAATACACACTAATTATCATATGTTGTGAATTAACGTGGCTTATTACAAGATGGAGTAATATGTCCTCTACTGTTCATGAATATTTTATTTTGTGTATGAATGTGGTTCAAGAACATTTTTAATGCTATAGCAATCATATATGTCAATGATACGAAAAATCCCTGACAGTAGAGTTAACAGAACTTAAAATTACGTAAGATGATATTGCCTGATAATGCAAAGTCTTGTATATTGTACTAAGTTTGCATCACATTGCGAAAATGTTTGCATAATATTGTAAAAAGTCTTATATTATATTGTAACAAGTATTGCGTGATATTGTAAAATGTCCTCATAGTATTGTAAAATGTCTTCAAAAAAAGCGGGTCTTCCAAGTTATCAAATATCCAACCAAATTTTACAACAAATTTATTATTAAAAAAAATTATAGAAAAGTCAGACATTTTAAAAACGTGTCCTTGTAGCAGTAAAAGAAAAGAAAAATACGAAAGCGCTGTTAATCGAGCCACATTTTGTTGTTTATTTGTACAATGGTTAATTCACGGTTCCTCAAAAACGTTTACTTTTTGCAAAACAAGGTTCTATTTTTAAGTCCGAAATGCAAGCAAGAGTTGACAAGAGTTGACATTTAAATGTAACCATTAAATGCTTTCTACTCACACCATTTTTTAAAGAGTACGTTAAGCTATGCATGCAATGTATTAGGTTTCCAGTTTGCAATCAAAACCGAGAAAAGTCCATTCAGTTATTGTCAACAGTTTCAGTTTGTTCCAACTAAATGCCACCAATTTCGTACCCTTGTACTGAGATGTTGGCATCCATCAAATCCACTACTGCGAAATATCCAATTTGTTACTCTCAACAATTCCGGCGTTGGGCTAATAAACGTGAAGGAATCAACGATTTTACTGGGCTTCTTGCAAGATTAAATCAATAAGCATGTGCCACAAAAGCGACCTCAGGTTGAAACTGTTAAAATTAGTCATTTTATGGCCCAATTTTGTTTCCGTAAATCCTAGGATATTTTGATAATATATTGCCAGCAACGTAAACACATTTGCCACCAGCCTGCAATTTCTATCCTGTCCATTGTTTATTGTCAGAAATGGCCTATTGCGGAAGCGTATGGTCCCTGCAAATCACGCAGCCTAGATATTAAACGCATTTATTGCGTCACTGTTTCTCTTGATACAACGTAATCTGTTTGTAAACTGTCCACATCCTTTTGAAACCCGCAATTAAAACCTCTTCAAGTAAGCTGGAGTATTTGATTTAGCTATTCATATATTACACTACTGACCATTATTTTAGGCCTCTAAACGCAGCATATGAAGTAGGTATTGAGATAGTGTGCTTGTTTATAGCAGGGTCGCTAAGTTACTGGTTTTCTCCATCCGTGTGCAGCCCTGAGTTCAATTTATTTTATACTTTGAAACATGTTTGTAGAATGACATGTGACTAAACATGTATAGCAAAATGTTACCAAAGCGTCCATATTTTAAATATTATTTAACAATACATCTATTGGACAAACCCCACATTCAGGAAGGTGAAAACATTTAAGATGTACAAAAATACAGAATTTTGGCTATCTGTGAAGCGGTTTTGATAGTTCATAAGCTGTGTTTAAACGAGTGCCGGATAGTTCTGGCTGAACAAATGAGACAACGAATAAGGTAGATAGATCAATAATTGTATTTCATCTTCATTATTTACTATATGATTTAAGAGCGTTGTACTATGTGATTGTTTTGTCAAATTATGAAAAGGAACTTTATAGCAACATCAAATCGGTATAAATAAATGTCAATATACTATGTACAACTTAGCGACGTCACAAATTATCGACATCATTGTGACTTTCTAAGCCCTGAATGTTTGATATTAATTGGGCATATAAAACAACTGACGTACATGTCCATTCATTTAGCATACTCATTCAATGTGCAGATGAAAGTAACGGATTATAGACAAATCGGCCCAATTTGACCGACAATAAGACAATTCGGCCAAATTCGAAAACAATTTGGCCCAACTCGAAGACAATTCGGCCCAACTTTGTGATAGTTGTATCAAGTTTTTTTCTTCAAGCAAAAATTAGATAGTAAGTAATATATATATATATATATATATATATATATATATATATATATATATATATATATATATATATATATATATATATATATATATATATATATATACACTACATACATACATATATATATATACTACATATTTATATATACACTATATATATATATATATATATATATATATATATATATATATATATATATATATATATATATATATATATATATATATATATATATATGTATGTAGTGTATATATATATATATATATGTGTAGTGTATATATGTATATACATACATACATATATATATATATATATATATATATATATATATATATATATATATATATATATATATATATATATATATATATATATATATATATATATATATAAATAATAAATATATATATATATATATATACTTAAGTGCCTAACAAAATCGACCTTCTTCCACATGGGATACGATGCATCTCATTATTGTATACATAACTCCAAAAAGCTTCTCATCCATCTCCACAATACCTTTTTTTTTCAAACGTCCTTTCTCCCGTGTAATATTTGTCTTTGGAATGGTTTTCCAAAAGATATCCGAAAACTCCTAACCTTTATAACTTCTACAAACATTTGCCTAATTCAACAAATGTTTCAGATTTTATTCTCATTAAACTGATAATGAAACAGTGTTGTCAAGCCAGTGCACATCTTCACAGGTAGAAACTAATTATTGTACACCATTGATATTCGTTCTCACTTTGAAAAATAAAATAAATTTTAGAAAGGAAAATATGACCTTCCTTTATTTCATACATTACACTCATTATTTCCCAAATTAATAAAATAATTAAGTTAACTAAAGCAAAAATTTTGAACTACACTGTAAAAAGTTATATAAAAATTGTCCTACAATTTGTCTTTGAGCTTGGCCGAATTGTCTTTCAAATTGTGCCGAATTGTCTTAGTTTCGTACCAAGTTGGGCCCAATTGTCTTTGGACCAAATTGTCCAATAGCTGAAAGTAACACTTCGTTTCATCTAGATGTCCCGGATGTCACATATCACATGATCAGAGGCTCGTGAGTTATTGTGCAAGTCACAACAGTGGTAACTACAATTGTAACGGAAACTGTACATTGTAAGAAGGATAACTGTTCACGCAAACCGTCTTCTGTAAACCGTAGATAACAAGTCTAATGTTTGATCAGACGGTCGTTTGGTGATAAAAGTGGGATCGTCTTTTGAGAGGTCACGGCATTGAGATTATAGCTGTAAGACAAACTCGGAGCCGCGATAAGGTCTGGAAATCGGATTATATTATACGTCCGCTCCTCCTTCATTGTGCATACTCTTGTTTTGTTTTTTGTTTTTTGTTTTTTCGTGCACAGGAACTAGTCACTAGCTAGGTTTTGTCCAGATCGATTGACTGGTTTTCATACAAATGGTGCATTATGGAACTAGAAGTGCAATACAAATTTATCTTAGTATCACTTCATACTCAAATCTCTCTCTCTCTCTCTCTCTCTCTCTCTCTCTCTCTCTCTCTCTCTCTCTCTCTCTCTCTCTCTCTCTCTCTGAGATCACTAGATGATTTGAAACAGTGGATTAGAAAGTAGGATGCATGAATATTATCTTTCCATACGTGTACACCCCAACCTCTTAAAAATTGACCACCTTGCCTCCTTACGTATATCACTCTGTATTTGATAAACACGAGATATAGATGTTACAGTTTATAATTTTGCCTGCCCTGCTTGCATGTTCCACATGCTAATTCGTTAATATATGAATGAACGAATGACGAATAATGAATTCCCACGATCAGTCGTACTTGTTCACTATATCCAGATTACAACTTCTCAGGGTCACTATACCGTGAATAGTTGAAAAGATAATGTGTATGAGTAATATTTTAAAGTCAGTTACTTCATTATTAATAACATGAGGACACAACCTAGCACTCTTTAATTCAACAACTCGGTATTGAACATCACGACTCAACCTCGAGACCGTACTTGGGTTTTATTACGCATGCACTTAAAGGCAAGGACACCTAGGTAAGTATATGAAAATAAGCAATTATCGAAAATAGAAGTCCTACCTTTCACCACTTTAGGTAGGTAAAGTATTTTGGTGACATTCTTAGAAGCTTCAAAGGTATAAATATAGCACCGTTATCCGTCCGTCTCCAACTGCATAAAGACAGTTATCTAGGTTGAGGAACGGGTGGAGTCTTTTAAAATTGTCTCGTGGTACAACGTTCTTGAAATAAAACGATAAAATAACCAGAAATAAATATAGATAAATGTGTGCGTTTGCAGCAACGGGATGAAAGGAATATACCTAAAAAGATTCCAATCTGCTAGCACATAAGTCACAAACTGCATTTTCCATGGCAACACAGATTTACAAAATGAAGATTTAGCCATTTAATTAGACGCGTAATACAATAGTTTTCAATTGATATATTTATATAAAAGATACGTTCTTACTGTTTAATTGGAAACGAAATGTTCAATCCAGTTTAGAAGGCATTGGATATAAAACAAAAAAACAGTTGCAACGTTTCTAATTCTCCTCAAAAATTACCTTATTTGTGAAAATATTTTGAAAATGTTCTCTAAGGTTTTAGGAATTCCTGAACTCCTTTTTTTACGAATAAAGAGTCACAGGTGTTCAATTAAAATCTATTAACATGTGTTCAACTGAAGACTGTGTTCATTTAAAGACTATACATGGGTGTTGAATTTAAAACTATATTAAGTGTTTTGCTATCACTAACTCGAACCAAATATCACAATATTGTAAAAGCAGTTTGAGGATATTGTGTACAAAATGCTAATGAGTCAAGGTGTACTTTAAAAATCAGCCGCGGTGGTGGCATATTGGTGCACAAACAACTTAATTTGAATAAATGTCTCTGTTGTCGTTTGGTCAAGGAAGGTTGTCATCCCTCCGTAGTTGGCTAAATCATATAAGATATCGTAAAATTTCTCCTTTAATTTTTACCTTCTAATTATATTTGGTGCTGGAGTCTCGATGTGCATAAAGATGCAGCTCCTGGAGGAAGGATGTGTACCATGACTGCTGGAACAACGAGTCACATCATAAATAATTATAATAAAAGGCGATATGTACTCGTTTGCTGAATATAAGCCCAGTTAACGTACATAAACTATATTCATTATGCCTTAATTGTTTAAACCGTAACATAGGTATTAGTCATTTAATTACATTTTTTGTTTTGCTTTGTTTAACTGAACTTTTGATCCATTATTTGAAACACCAACAGACTGTCTCACAAAATGTAGACGAAATTAATAGAGGATATTGGCTTGATTTTATTTTCATCATTATATATATATATATATATATATATATATATATATATATATATATATATATATATATATATATATATATATATATATATATATATATATATATGTATGTATGTATGTATGTATGTATGTATGTATGTATGTATGTATGTATGTATGTATGTATGTATGTATGTATGTATGTATGTATGTATGTATGTATGTATGTATGTATGTATGTATGTATGTATGTATGTATGTATGTATGTATGTATGTATGTATGTATGTATGTATGTATGTATGCATGCATGCATGCATGCATGCATGCATGCATGCATGCATGCATGCATGCATGTATGTATGTGTGTGTGTGTGTATATGTATGTATGTATGTATGTATGTATGTATGTATGTATGTATGTATGTATGTATGTATGTATGTATGTATGTATGTATGTATGTATGTATGTATGTATGTATGTATGTATGTATGTATGTATGTATGTATGTATGTATGTGTATTAACTGAGAATGAAATGTCTTTCTCATTTTTCCATCACGCAAATCATTTTCGATCGTTAAAAGAAAGAAACTATCTGATTAATTGAAGTTAAAAAGGAAGTAAGATAATGTCGGTGGTCCAGGACTATTGCGTTTAAAGTTATCACAAATAATAGTTCATATTATATGATTTTCATTTTATGAATGAAACAAAGAACCGGTACTACGTGTCATATCCTTATAAAGCATCCTCTTTCTTACTCACTCGTACCACATCGGATTTGATGAATGAAAAAGATCGGAAAATTCGATTAGAAAACAAGTCTACATTACTCACTGTACGAATGTGGTGGTTTCCCAAATTCGTAACTTCGATGTCAATACTGCCAATCGGAACAATCGGCCTTGGTCTAGACATTTCATACGCAATGAAAAGCTATTTCGTTTTGTAATTTCTGTTAGTCGTACAATCAATCCAATCGTACACATTGGAGACATAGTCCGAGTTGACTTAATCTTCTTTTAATGGAGAAATCTGCGGTGAAAAAAATGTACCGGATTTAGGCGTAAGCTAAACAAGCTACAGCGTAGGGCCCTAAAGTCTGAACTCGGTCTGAAGGGGCCTCCTCAAATTTATTTTATACTAAATATGGTCTCTATAGCTTCCCATAACTTATGGCCTCGCTCTAAATCCTGCACGGGATACAGGTTTTCTCTATATTGATTGGATAATTTTTTCTCTTTGTATTCTTATTTTATTACATACGGTTATAACATGGTTTTCTTGTAAAGTTTGTTTTTCTTTTTTTGCAAAGAGGACATTTTGGAATTAATCTAATCATGTTCATCCTCTTTGCTGCTTCTGTCAGTCACACGTTATGTAAGTATTTCAAAATTATGCTTTGTATTTTAATGACTTTATGTTGGCCTAATTATTCCATGTGTTGCCCTAGTTAATACCCCATTTCTTCCTTTCTACTTTACATTTTGTATTCATTGTATAAAAGTTTCTTATTATTTTATAAATATTTTTATTCCCTTCGCATATTTCTTTTCTATTTCTAAGATTTACAATCAAATTTATGACATATATAAATTTCCTATTGATAGCAAGTTTTTTTGTCAATGCATTGTTCCTAAAATTGTCGTTTCTATTACTAACGTAAAAACCAAACCAGTGTGTGTGTGTGTGTGTGTGTGTGTATATATGTATATATATATATATGTATATATATATATATATATATATATATATATATATATATATATATATATATATATATATATATGTGTATATATATATATATATATATATATATATATATATATATATATATATATATATATATATATATATTGCTTCCCATGGCATATTGGGATTTGCTTAAAGTTTAACTAAACAGTTTAAAATATTGGCTCTGTTTTCATACTAGACTAGGTATCGCTAATCCCCTCTTTACTATTTTCCTATATAAAGTATCTTTTTTCCAGTGTAATTTAAAACCCCATATATATTTTATAATATCCTTATCTAGTTTTTAGTGCTATTTTTAAATCCAACGATTTTAATATATAATTAACCTCTGAATAAAAGTAGGTCTTAGCTACTTGAGCTAGTTCCATTATAGTTTTTTTTTGGCGTTGGTGCACAGGTTTGGCTAGCTTGTCCGAGTGGTCAAGGATACTCGCCTTTGAAGATTACTCGCCTTTAAACTCCGTTAGCGTGGTCCGAGTCTCCGTCTCGATGAACTGCGGCATGTGGGAAAGCATGCAAGTCGCCTCTTGAATTTTCCTTTTTTATGGGAAGGGGGTCACCAGACAGATGCCCCCCCCACACACACACACACATAGAAAAAAAAGAATAAAGTAATTCATATGTTTCTGTTTCCCCCAAAAGCGATGTAATATATTATTTTTTAAAAAGAATTTTGATCAAAAATTTATTTTTAATAAGTTTTTAATTTTCCAGCTTTTTTTCTCCACTAAATATACTGTCCGCAAATCATATGGAGAAATGGCGTTAAACCCGTAACTACCATACCAATCCTATGGCGAAAATGGCGATAAACCAGTAGCAATCATCCGATGAGTCGTTTCAATATTTTTTAAAACCGTAAACAATGATCTCAGCTTAAAGACTTCTACACTACCATTTGTGTTGTATCATAAAATATGTATTTATTAACAAACTCTATAGTATCAATTTAGAAAAAAGGTATCAATTACAGCATTTCAGAAATAAATAATATTTGCAAAAAGGTTAACAGTTTCAGTCCTTATGTTCTAAAATGTATAAAATATTTGAGTTAAAGTGGAACTCAAACAGTAAGAATATAAGAATTACAGACGCATAGCATGTTCGAGTCTGGTATAGCCACAAATACATGAGACGCATAGCACGTACGAAACTGGTAGATCCACAAATGCAAGACAAGCACTAACTTTCGGTGGTATAGGTGCACGTCTGAGCATTCGGTGGCACATATGCGTGACGTTGAGGCTTGACTATAAATGACGCAAACACTTATTGACTTTTCCTGGCTGTTTTGTTCTATAATTTTCATATCATATGTCGAGTAATATATAATAATTTGTACTGAATGGCGTATATTGTTATATATATATATATATATATATATATATATATATATATATATATATATATATATATATATATATATATATATATATATATATATATATATATATATATATATATATATATATATATATATATATATATATCCCCGTTGTACCAAAACTTACCTCTTTAAGTTTATTGACACTAATTTGTTCGAAATTTTCAATGGACGCTGCTGACTGTTTATTCAACTGGAAATATAAGGTTCGGAGATAGAAATTATAAAATTACTTAATTTATTTAACTGTTATCTGCATAATACGCGCAGGGTGGTACTTTTCACGCCCTCTGTTTACGGAGTGTCAGTCCTCCAATGCACCCATGGACTAGATAATTTGACAAGTATAAACTCACGGTGTCGCCCTTGGTGATGATGGTTCAGAATGAATTTGGAAATTTCGTCAGTAAACCACGTAATAGCCGCCTGAAAGATTTACTTAGATATTTAAATTATTTACACTAGTGCAACAGTTGCCATATAGAGATGTTAGGTAAAGCTTCAATCTTATGTAGCATGGAAGACATTAAGAGACAATACTATATCTCTCCGTCTCTCTCCGATATACGAAAAGCTATCCATTATACCAGTTTACCTATGGTCAGGAAATACCCGTATGGTGAATATTTGTCCTACACTTGTGAATTTGTCTTTTTATGCCCTGTAAGGTTTATAGATTCTACTACGAGTGTAGTCTAGGTAGTTTTTTCACAGTGAGAAAACACTCATAGTGGATGTATTGGTCACACATTTGAAGTCACCCATTCACTCCCGTTATTGCAGCTAAATCCAAATAAATATAAATACATATGGCTATATACTTTTGAGTAATGAAACTTGAATTGAACGGTTAAACAATTCCTACCCAAACCCCATCCCGTGGGAGAGATAACAAGTAAAAAAGTGTTTGCTCAATCTTTATTTTATGCAAAGTCACTGAATAAAATTTCAGATTTCTGGCTTTAACGATGTGGAAGGCGTTGCATTACAGGGACAATCCATCCGTGCGTACGAACCTATACAATTATGTTTTGATTAGTTCTAACCATATAAAAGACCCATGTATGTTGAGACATTATACAATGGTATCGCTTGTTCTAAGCAGTGTGACAGTAAAAAAAAAATATACAGTAATGAAAAAATAAAAACTTTCTGAAAAATATGATTCATGTGGCTTCAAGGACGATGTGGATTGTATAAACAAGTGATACGATCACACAATGCATGTTCAGTATTTATTGATTATTATTATTATAGTAAATGAGATAATGATTTTAAAAGTGCAAAGAAAGAGTTACTGTATTTATTGGGTTTTTTAAAATCATTTTCATATCAAATTAATTTGAAATCTTTCATTACTCCACTCATTAGGCTCATGTATCAAACGAACTGTATTTTATTTATAAATAAATTACAGCATAATAGATCACCTTTGAGAACGCCCCAGAACAAAAATAAAACACCCGTTCCAGTTGTTTTTTTAGGGCCATCATCAGTGTCATAAATTGTTTAATTCTGTTGAAAAGAATGTCCGTAATCTCTTAAGTGAATTTTTTTCTACTCATCACTGTGTATGTATGTATGTATGTATGTATGTATGTATGTATGTATGTATGTATGTATGTATGTATGTATGTATGTATGTATGTATGTATGTATGTATGTATGTATGTATGTATGTATGTATGTATGTATGTATGTATGTATGTATGTATGTATGTATGTATGTATGTATGTATGTATGTATGTATGTATGTATGTATGTGTGTGTGTATGTATGTATGTGTGTGTGTGTGTGTGTGTGTGTGATTAGTCATATATCTGACCAAAAGAATGTTTTGCTCTTGGCAATGTTCTTAGTTTCCTTGTTTTATTTTGTTTTCGTTTCCTTTATAACTTTAATTTTTGTTTTGGTACTTTCAGTTTGTTGGATTTTGCTTTAGAGTCTCAATATACTGGGTGCATATGCCTACTCTTTTAAGAGTTTTTTTTTTAAAAAAAACTTTGTCTTTGTTGCCATTGTTGTTTTTAATGTTTGTGTTTTCTAGAATAAAGAATAGCTAGTCCGAATGTGGAACAAAAGCATATTGACAATAATATGACAATAATATTTGTAGTATCGACAGCAGCAGCAATAGTAACAGCAGCATAGCAATGATAGTATTGGTTGAACATTAACGGTACAATCGACACAATATTGGATATATAATGCCCAGGAAATGGGAGCTCATTGGGTAGCAGTATTAGCAGTAGGGTTGGTTCCTGTAGGGGTTGGTAATCACTTCGTAGTTGTTGAACGTGATGGCCATAAATGCCCATGTTGCCAAACATCTATTCCAGCCTCTGGTCATCATTTGCCAAGTTGGTCTAGCAAAACTCCGTTTGTTCCAATTTATTATGTAACTGTCGCTAGTTTAAGGAAAGGCCTTGAATGCAAATATCAGATGAAATAAGACAAGAAAAGATGCGTAGAAACTGCAATCCTTCTCTTAATATACTTTTGAGTAGACAAGATTTCAGCAATTTTGTTTAAAATGTTCCTACAACATTTTCACCTGCCGTTAGAGAGATATTAGATGTAAGTGTATCTTTTTCAGGATCCGTGAAAAACGCATTCAGTGTGGATATAAATTCTATAGGAAGGACTCGTCTTTGGCACTTCCGGACAGATCGTAAAGGTCTGGTAATACACTGAATTGTATACGCCTATTTAGATATCGCTACGTGACCCTATACGTGGTTGTCGCATTATCGGTAAATGTTATTTCCGGGTTATTGAAACGGTCAGCTTAACTCATGTAGGTACGTAGCCGTAGAAGATTTGGTTGGTTAGTCTTGTGCCAACGTGTTGATCGTAAGTCAAATCTGGCAAAGTGTCGCAGACTTACCGCTATTCGTTCTAATCCCTTACTAAATACCATCAAATCGCCTTCCAAAATCACGCTGCCCGCGAGGCAATATAATGTGACACTAATATGGCTTTTTACTGTTTCCGGGACTATAAATCCAGATGATTTTGAACGTGTATAATTCTGTGCGTGTGCGTGTGCGTGTGTGTGTGTGTGTGTGTGTGAGAGAGAGAGAGAGAGAGAGAGAGAGAGAGAGAGAGAGAGAGAGAGAGAGAGAGAGAGAGAGAGAGAGAGAGAGAGAGAGATTGGGGTGGGGAAGAAATACATATGCTTGCTCTAAGACGCACGAGAAAAAATGAAAACACAAAATAACTAAGAAACTTGAAATAGACAAAATTTTCAATGTAACAAAAACTGAGAGAGAAGAAGGTTCATTTCCTGAATGTCACTATCAGGAAGGGACTCAATTATTGGATATGACGAATATATACCACCAACAACAGAGGTCATGACTGCAGTGAAAGTCCATTATCCAGACTCCATAGAGAAAACATTTTCAATTAACCGCGCTGGTTACAAAGGATATATTATAAGACCAGGGGGGAGGGGAACACCGATATTACCATTTGGAGGGATGAGAATCAAAACCTATATGGTTACAGTAATAGAACCGAACCAATCCTGAAAAAAAATCAAGAAACAAACTGGAGAATTATACCTAATGACATTCTGCTAGAGATACCCTTAGAAATAGCAAAGAAAATATTTAAGGAGAAATTCAAAATTCCAGTTATATCTGCTAGATTGGATGTTATCCCGGCAACATCCATCTACAATGGGAATATGGTTTTTGAAATAAAGAAAACAAAGCTAAAAGAAGTGAAGAAAATGTTTTACTTGTTTGGCTTTTTGGCAAAATCGTTTTACAATGAACTGCAATAGATGTGGACTAACCGGACATACTCCACAAAAATGTCCAGGAATTTTAAAAACTTCAGAAAAAAAAACGATAAGGCAATAACAACAACAACAACAAGAGCCTAAACGACATGTACAAGCAGAACAACAACGACAGCCCAAACAATATATACAAGAGAATGTAAAGCAACCAAGTCAATAACAGCAACAAAAACTAAAACAACTACATCTCCCCAAACCAAAGATTGTCAACCTGAATCAACAATGAAGTGGAGCAACATTCAAAACAACAGCCACATCATTCCAAAAAAGTAAATTCAGAATTCCCCACGAAAACAAAACCAAATAAATGTACAATAAACCATAACATAGATAGCAGCACAAAAGAAAAATCCCACCTTGCAGCAGGAGATAAATAAGAAAATAGAAATAGCATTAACTTTCGCATCCCTAGGCTCACAAACAGCAGAAGCAATATTAGAAGTGACAAAGGCAGAAACTGAGAGAGACAAAGAAAATAAAAAGGAGCTAAGAAGAGAAAGAGGATGCAAATAGAGAGAGAGAGAGAGAGAGAGAGAGAGAGAGAGAGAGAGAGAGAGAGAGAGAGAGAGAGAGAGAGAGAGAGAGAGAGAGAGAGAGAGAGAGAGAGAGAGAGAGAGAGAGAACTTCTAAAAGACGAAACAATAAATGAAGAGTGACAACTTGAACAACGGAGTCGTATACACATATGACTTTAAATAAGTAGAAAAATTGTAAAATAATAAACCAAATGCAATACAGCACAATCACTTACATGTAGGGCAAGAGAGCATCCTTAACTGGTCTGAAAGGATCAAACGGAGAACTCGAACTCCCACAAGAAAAGCAAAAAGTCAGCGTCGAAATTTTCAACATAATCACGCTGAAGTGTGCCACCAAAAATTTTTGGTCTTTCTTTCGGCCTTATTTTTCATAATCGAGCCAATTATCGCAATTATATAACTTTTTAATCAATATTTCTGCATTTTTGGGTGTTAGCCATTAAGACATAATCTCTATAGAATCGGTTTCTGCACCGTCTTGTTGTTTGAGCCTACAGGCCTCTAAATGCTGAAATTGTTGAACTCCTCAGCAACGTCTACATTCGTATGACGCAGTATACGTTAAGACGTCAGCGAGCCGTAACAGTGTTGTTAGAGCGTAAAGGGTTATAACTATTACAACAGTTTAAAGCCGGTGGGTTGATACAATAGAAGGGTCGTGTGGTTTAAGTAGTAAGGACGAAAATCCTTCTTAAAAATATTGATTTGTTTTTAGCACTAATTGCTTTGGCTATTTGGATGAGGTAAACTTTTTATGGTGCTCATGATAAATCAAAGCGTTTAAGACCGAACTTTTTCTTGTATAATCTGCTGGAAATATAGAATACTTAACCAGTCGTTGTGGAGGTAACAAACTCGAAAAATAAACCTTATTAATGGAAAACTTTCAAGATAAACCTTTGCTGCAAAATGGTTTTGCTTAAATTTCATTTATATTTTTATTTACTTGCATTTTATCGCCTTGATGAGAATCGTGAATGGTTTGCTTGTATAGCAATCGACCATGGAAGTAATTGTAAACACAGTTTTGAGAAAGGATTTAGCACATTTTATTCTTTGTTCACCGTATTCGGAGTTTACAGAGAAATATTTTTAAAAGCATTTTTGAAATCTGTAACACATTTCTTCAACTTTCCAAATTATATGCTTTTTGTTTTCTTTTACCAGAACGCGTATAATAATAAATTTTACCAAAACATGTTTGTTTTAATTCGCAGGATAATTATTTTCCTGAAAAATAAATGTGTTTTAACATGTGTTGTATTTTAATATAATTTAAGCCAACATTATCTTTCTAATTTACAGTACATTAAAATGGTGTGTAAATTAAAGTTTACCTCTTCTTGTTATTCAATGTACGTGTAAGTATAAGTAACTCAGTTGCAATAAATAAGTCTAATTATTAGTAGGGGTGGTGTGTGTGTGTGGGTGTGTTTTGTTCCTATCTTAATTAGCTGTTGTTGATGTCTTCTTACGAGGAACACATCATTCCATGCGGTGATGTGAGCACTACTACTTATAGAGAAATAGTAAAGTCACCAAAATTTCATGAGCGGCTTGAATGTTTTCAAGAATAGCTCTCCACCACCACAATTTTAAAATATTACTTTGAGGTTTAGTACGTTACATGCTACAAAATAAAGTCCCTATCTTGATTGCTAAATGATAGGCAATAACCGTCTAGTCCTGGAGTAAATGGGCAGAAAGTTACAGGACAAATATCTACCGATGCACATAGCACAAAAAGATACAGAACAAAGTCACATAAACAGATAGCCATATAAAATAAATTTACAGGACAAAGAGTTACAGATGCACATAGGACAGAAAACAATTTTAATTATCATAGTAAATGTAAGCATGTAGGATAAAGCGTCACATAAAATCACACTTTAAATTTTCAAATATTTATTAAGACGTTTAAAATATATTAAATGTTTCTATTTTGATCTAATTAACTATTTGCTATGAATGATCACCATAAATTTGTTGGCTTCACAGGAAAGTGGAAAGTGTTTAGTAACTGAAGTCTTATTGGCTGATTGTAAAAGAAACATTTAGACAATGAAGGTTTGCTTTTAGATTCTCTTTAACCTGGAAATGACGTTTTTATGAGAATAGACCGTTAACATTTTGGCTTCCATCTCTAAACGCTTTCTAAACAAGTAAGACAATAAAATGAAGTCCTTGTCTGTGCTAATTGTCCTGTCTGGCAGGAAGAACATTGCAGAGTTTATTCACCGTGTGGCTATGAACCTTTGACACGATGTACAGCAATTCACCCATAACTGATCAATATAAAGCCGTGATAACCTACTAAATTACATCATTAAAGAATTTTGTATTAGTAGTGACAGTTCCGATAATGTGCTTACGTTGTTAATACTAAATCTACTCTTATTTTGTTGCAAACTGATTTAAAATATCTTAAAAATATTAACAAAATCATACGACTGATATTTTGTTTATTGAGTTACTATTTGAGTGAAGAAGTTGCAGTTGACTGTCATTTAAAATGTGACTTATTCCCGGTGACGTTTTGTCCAACACGTTTCATATTGTGACTTGATCCTGTGGCTTTCTGTCTGTGACTTTTGTCCAACACGTTTCATATCATGACTTGATCCTGTGGCTTTCTGTCTATGACGTTTTGTCCAACACGTTTCTTATGGTGACTTGATTCAGTGGCTCTCTGACTTTTTGTCCAACACGTTTCATATTGTGACTAGATCCTGTGGCTTTCTGTCTGTGACGTTTTGTCCAACACGTTTCATATTGTGACTTGATCCTGTGGCTTTCTGTCTGTGACTTTTGTCCAACACGTTTCATATCATGACTGGATCCTGTGGCTTTCTGTCTATGACGTTTTGTCCAACACGTTTCTTATGGTGACTTGATTCAGTGGCTCTCTGACTTTTTGTCCAACACGTTTCATATTGTGACTAGATCCTGTGGCTTTCTGTCTGTGACGTTTTGTCCAACACGTTTCATATTGTGACTTGATCCTGTGGCTTTCTGTCTGTGACTTTTGTCCAACACGTTTCATATCATGACTGGATCCTGTGGCTTTCTGTCTATGACGTTTTGTCCAACACGTTTCTTATGGTGACTTGATTCAGTGGCTCTCTGACTTTTTGTCCAACACGTTTCATATTGTGACTAGATCCTGTGGCTTTCTGTCTGTGACGTTTTGTCCAACACGTTTCTTATGGCGACATGATCCAGTGGCTCTCTGTGACTTTTTGTCCTACACGTTTCGTATTGTGACTTGATCCTGTGGCTTTCTGTCTGTGACTTTTTGTCCTAGGTCGTTCCAGAATCCTCGGATATAAAACTATCTTGTAGTATTCACTGCCCACGCTGTTGGTCAGTACGGGGCTTTACTTTTATGACAGTGTAAAGGTGGGCGGTAACACCTATATAGGATCATTTTATTGGTATTGAAATTCGGTGAAGGATGTATCATATATCTTATAACAGTCTTCACAGTTTCTCGGCCCATCTCTTCGGGGTAGGGGATACTAGAATAATGATAGTAATATTGCATACAAAGCTAATTAATTACCGCAAACAGTACAAGATATATATATATATATATATATATATATATATATATATATATATATATATATATATATATATATATATATATATATATATATATATACATATATACATATATATATATATATATATATATATATATATATATATATATATATATATATATACATATATATATATATATATATATATATATATATATATATATATATATATATATATATATATATATATATATATATATATATATATATATATATACATATATATATATATATATATATATATATATATATATATATATATATATATATATATATATATATATATTACCTTGTTCCAACCAAGTGGTTATTAATTTTTATAAAATATATATGCAGGTAAGTAATAAACACAATTACATCTGCATTTTAAACTTATTAAGCTCCTTTCTTTAGTTGAAGTGTAAGTCATTGATCTCTACTTCCATTGCAAATCATAGTTGACAAGTTTCTTAGTAATCTCTAGTGAAATGACTTTATTTGAAATATAGTACCTGTTTGATAAGGGTAGAATATAATCAATCTAATTACAATGTTAATTATGGCGACCGATAAAAAAGGTGGTAGTGGTCATTAAGAGAGGAAAATCTCTATCCAGATAGTTTCAACCTCAAATCTATGCTTATACTTTCATCATAATTATCATCGTCGTCGTTACCATCACCACCATCATCGTCATCGCTATCATCTTCGCCATCATTCTTCGTTTCCACTAGAACATAGGGTCTTTACTGCAGCTCTCCATTTGCCAAAAATGACAATTGATGACGCTAGTGAAATGCTATTCCAAACTTCAACAACTATCTTTAGGCAAAACTGGTGCTTTTCCGCTGACAATTTTTTACCAGCGGGAATCATAAATTATTTATAATTGTGACCACTGATCCTTTTGGGTGTCACTATCACCCAAAATACTTTCGACGCGACCAAGACTGTAGAGTAAAGAAAAAAGGAATAGTATTTACTTTTCGCCTAGGGTTGCAAAATAGATGATCGTTTGAACTGCCAGCAACTTCTGAAATATTGACTTGATTACAATTATAGAAGTGCCACAAAAATATGCAAACTAAATTCCAAACAATGTTCTGAAAATGTTATTAGTAATCACCGTTCTACATTTAGACAACAATTTTATTGATTATATATATATATATATATATATATATATATATATATATATATATATATATATATATATATATATATATATATATATATATATATATATATATATATATTGTTTTTTGTTCGTATTGTTTTTATAATTTTATTTTACATTTTAAATTGGTGTTCGACAATCATTCTGTGTGGGGAACATAACGGTAAAATGTATTATCCTTAACGGAGCCTTTTGCCTCTGGTGAACTAAGGAGATACACGATATTTGCAAAACAAAATATTTCGCAATAACCTATTATTGAACATATATTAAGTGGATGCTACACAAATTATGTCAATAAACAATATTATTAGAACATACGAGTAATACAACATATTAAAAAGAGAAACATGCCAGAACATATTAAGGAGAGACATATGGTACAACATATTAATGAGAGACACATTTAAAAGAGAAATATGTCACAACATATTAAAGAGAGAAATATGCCACAACATATTAGAGACATATGCCACATATTAAAGAGAGAAATATGCCATAATATATTAAGGAGAGACATAAGACATATTAAAGAAAGAAATATGCCACTCTATATTAAGGAGAGACATATGCCACAATAAATTCAAGAGAAATATGCCACAACATATTAAAGAGAGAAATATGCTACAACATCTTCAAGAGAGAAATATGCTACAACATCTTAAAGAGAGAAATATGCCACAACATATTAAATAGAGACATATGCCACATAGTAAATAGAGACATATGGTACAGCATATTAAAGAGACAAATGCCACAACATATTAAAGAAATATGAAACAAGATAATAAATAGAGAAATATGCCACAACATATTAAGGAGAGATATATGCCACAACATATTAAAGAGAGACATATGACACAACATATTAAGGAGAGACATATGCCACATATTGAATAGAGAGATATGCCACAACATATTAAAGAGAGACATATGCCACAACATATTAAAGAAATATGAAACAAGATAATAAATAGAGAAATATGCCACAACATATTAAGGAGAGATATATGCCACAACATATTAAAGAGAGACATATGCCACAACATATTAAAGAGAGAAATATGCCACAAGATAATAAATAGAGAAATATGCTACAACATCTTAAAGAGAGAAATATGCCACAACATATTAAGGAGAGAAATATGCCACAAGTTATTAAAGAGAGACATATGCCACAAAATATTAAGGTGAGACATATGCCACAACATATTAAAGAGAGACATATGCCATAACATTAAGGAGAAACATATGCCACATATTAAATAGAGAAATATGCCACAACATTTTAAGGAGAGATATATGCCACAACATATTAAAGAAAAACATATGCCACAACATATTAAAGAGAGACATATGCCACAACATATTAAGGAGAGACATATGCCATGTCATATTAAGGAGAGATATATGCCACAACATATTAAGGAGAGACATATGCCATGTCATATTAAGGAGAGACATATGCCACAACATATTAAGGAGAGACATATGCCACAACATATTAAGGAGAGACATATGCCACAACATATTAAGGAGAGACATATGCCACAACGTATTATGGAGAAACATATGCCACAACATATTAAGGAGATACATCACCCAAAAAATAATAATGACGAATATGCCACAACATATTTAAGAGAGAAATATGCCACAACATATTACAGATAAACAATTAGCAATATTTTATAGAGAAATATGCAGCTGTGCATCCGTGAAGGCAACATGTACCTTTTCAGATATACATTCAGGAATATATATTTTACAAAAATATATATTCTGGTAAAAGAAGCGGATAATGTGAGAGACATTGTCCTAATTAATGCGCTTCGACCATGACTAGCGTGTCAGGCTGCTATCTAGACCCGTTTACATTCGCTCTCTCTCTCTCTCTCTCTCTCTCTCTCTCTCTCTCTCTCTCTCTCTCTCTCTCTCTCTCTCTCTCTCTCTCTCTCTCTCTCTCTCTCTCTCTCTCTCTCTCTCTCTCTTCAGGAGCCATTGAAGTTCATTTGGTTAAGAGTCGAATTCGTAATAAAAGAGTCGCAGGTTCGATACTCGTGCAGTTCAATAAAGGTTGGATGCCTTAGTGCATACTCTTAGTTCCCTAATTTTGTAGGCGTATCATAGGCACTGAAATCACATATAAAATGTAATGTAAACAAAAAACAAAACCTCCCACTTTCATTGCTCATTTCCTTACAGTATTATTGCAGTCATAAACAAGACAGCCGATGAAATTTTTAGTCCATCAATAAGATCCTAAATTAAAAACAAACAAATAGTACTGACAAAAACATATATTAAAATACATTTTAAAACACGCTGTGAATCAACAACTCATCAAAATATTGGGAAGAAAATAGACAAGTGACACGACAATTAACGTGACAAAGATGTACGGTTATTATTATTTGGATCACTAGAGACCAAATTCCTTTTATGCGATTCCTTATGAACAAGCGTGGACAATAAATTATTTAACTAGTGGCTACCGGTCCTTCTGGTTATTTTCCCGACAAATATTTCCGACCCGGCCTCTATCGGGGATTAACTGATCTGCGTAGGTGGTTAGCTTTGAAATTTGTCTTGAGGCCAGGAGAATAACAAAAGCTTTGACAACCTACGACTTTCAGTTTTTTTTTTTTAATTTATGTTCGGAATCTATTTTGCTGTAAAGATAAAATTTATAGTGTGTTGAACAATACCGGCATTTTGTTTTAATTGAACAAACTATGTTATCTTTATAACGCTTTATGTTCTATTTTCTTACTTTCATTTTTATTTTGTACTCCCTCCTACACTTCATCTCCTAGAATGTAACATTGATAACTCACCTAATAAAGAAAAGAGGAGAAAAAGCCTACTTGAAATGAACCAACAAATATGTAACAATCTGACAAATAACATATTCTATAAAAATAATTTTGTTTAATTTGAACAAGATCGAGAAGAAAGATGAAAATGCAGGAGTTCTAAGAAGGGACTTGTATTGTTATCTTCTCCATGTACTACACAGGGGTTTTCTAAGGCTTTCTCGCAGGCAGGTCCAGTTCGCGTAGCGCCTTGTGGCTTAGCCCTACGATTTCCGCGTCCCATACTCCATCCATGTCAGGTGTAAGTCCCTGCCTTTTGCTATAACAGAAATGTCTGTGACCTGTTTTAAAAGTAACGTGATACCCACAAGTCTGTGATCTATTTCCAAAGTACTGTGATATTAGCAAAATTTTAATCTGCCGCTTTACATTCATCAGTCAAAACTAAAGTAATGATGAAAGTAGCAACACAATTAAGGAAATAAAAAAGTTATACAAATAATTTTTTGATCGTGATTCTAACCTGAATTCCTCTAAAATCAGAATAAAGTATCGGTATTAACACATAGGCAACGAGTTCATTTTTAAAGTGGTTGTATTAAACAGATTTTAGAAATAAATTTATTCTGCCTCTATTTTAGGAAAATAAACGTGTACAAATTCAATAAATATACACTCACTTTTCACGGTTTCTGACTTTCATCCGGAATATTATTAGCAGATGTTTACCACGATGAGTTACAGGTATACCACTATAAATACTTACAACGGCATCCTGAACACTTGCCATCTAAAACAAACAACGCATTAAAAGGGCGGCATTTTGAAGTTTGGTGAAATCGCCTGTTTATCTATCACAGGTGCGTAGTATTGACCTTGTTACCCCATAATCGGGGTATCAGAGCACCGTAGGGTACGGGTCTCAGGCACTGCGCACGGTAACACACTCGGGTCAATTACTTAATAAATAACCTAGTAATATAGATAGTAATAATTCCAGCACGGGTAAACGTTTACTGCGTATATTATCGACAATGGTGCCTGTTTTCTAACTAGGTTGTCCTACGATAGGATCGACAGAAAGAGAAGAAAATACATGCCGAACCAAGGAAATATCAGATGTTTTCTATTGTTATGAAAATGATGTTGGTATATTTATTGAGTGTGACTGAGAAGTTTATTCATGACATATTTTTTAAACCACGTAGCTCTTAGACATCATCATTAACATCAGAAATTCATGTATCTTTCATGTGTTCGAGTCTAAGATTCGGCGAATGTGAATATGTGAGAAAGCTTGCCAGTAGCTTCTCGTGGGTCGGTGGTTCTTTCCGGTGATTTCCCGGTTTCTTCCTCCACCATTAATACTGGCCGCCATGTATAGCCTATTGTGTGCTGAAAAATGGCGTTAAGCCCCACAACAACAACAACAATCTTTCTGATAAAAGGCGTGAGAGTGAAAACGTAATAAAAAGAATGAAAACGATACTTTGATACTTTTCGAACGAACTAATATTAATACAATATTAAATCAGATTTTAAAACTGGTGCGGTAGAATGTGAAAACACTTTTACATTTGTCTTTAATGTGTAAAATAATAAGTGCATGTATGGAAGCAAATGTGTTCCTTTGTTCGTACAGCTCATTCGCCCCCCCCCCCCATGTGAGAAATATTTGCAAATGAGAAGGGAACGGGCAATATCTAGCACCCAACTGTTTGCAGTCAAAATGCTATATAGTTTCAAACCTCTGTGCTCGTTTTAAGAAGTTGGGGGTGGGGCCTAGGCACAAACACTAAACTTCTAACAATTTGTTTTGTGGCCGCCGCGGCCCCACCCACCCCTGCTGCGAAGGACTCAAGGCACGCGCCCCGCGTGCCTATACCTTATAACGGCACTGCTTACTGTACTATATACTTTTTAAATCCCTGTGCTATATTGTTTCTAATCCCTGTGCCATATAGTATCCAATCCAACTGCTATATAGTTTCCAATTCCTGTGTTATGTAGTTACCTATCCCTGTGCCATACAGATTCCAACCCCTGTGCTATATTGTTTCCAATCCCTGTGCCATATAGTATCCAATCCAACTGCTATATAGTTTCCAATTCCTGTGTTATGTAGTTACCTATCCCTGTGCCATACAGATTCCAACCCCTGTGCTATATTGTTTCCAATCCCTGTGCTATATATTTTCCAATCCTTGTACTGATAATATCAATATGATAACGATTCAAAAGCTAAATATTCAACCACAAAATTGAAGACATTAACAGAATAAACAGAGTCAAAGAAAAAGAAAAAGAAACGAAAGATTTCCAACACTATTCTTAGTTAAGATATTCTGTTTTATTACGCCTTTCAAGGCTGATTTAGATAAAGTCAACTCGTTACCTAACTGGGTTGAAATACGTATAAGACGAATGAAGAGTATGGATAAATCAAGTTCAAAATTAAAACATGTCTAATTATAATTCTAAATAATAACGGTTTAAATTCATTTCAGCTCATTACTGAATTTGGAAATATTAGCTTTGCTAACTTGGAACAAATGTCAATCTTGACGTCTCTCAAGTCCATGCATTTCTGGCAGCCAGACTGTTTTGCATGAAAAGTCACTTGTCGGCGTAACGTAAGCATGGAAGACCTAATACTAACAGTCCTTGTTGTTGGGGTGAACGCCATCTTCTATATAGTTTGAATAATTCCAATAAAAGTAAAATTGTAAAAGCTAGTTCTATGGTCATTTTTAAACATTTTTGTTTAAATTGTGATCTATCAATTGTAATAATGTATTTGGGTTAAGCCGTTTAAAAATAGACGTTTTCCTTATTCTAGTAAGGCTGTGTTCATTTTGAAGCCAACAAACTAAAAATGGAATATTCCCATTGACTTAGAACTGAAACGTTTGGACAGCACTATTATCCAAATCTTACGCGTGATGTTGGGAGTTTGTTATACAAGGAAAAACGGGAAAGAATCCATCTAAATTTTCTGCGGCAATTACTTAATGTTTCCAAAAGTACTCGTAAACTTATGGTACGTGGTGAACATGTTAGCGATGCACTTGTAATATATGTTAAGATAACAATGGTTCCAATCTGGGACGGACTTGGTTTGGGACAACTAAACCAAAACGCCTTCTACACAACTTGCATAAACAATAGCTTCATTAATCCATTTTTGTGTGAAACTGGACGACATTTTACGTGGCAGCATACAACAAGGTATATAGCAGGATACGAAATGGTGTATACCAGCATACGAGTTTGTATATAGCATCATAATATATGGCATATATCAGCATACAATATGCTACATACTATACCAGCATACAATATGACATAACAGCATTGGTTACAAAAACTTAAAGGAAAATGTATTATCCTAATACATATCAATATCTGTAAAAATGTAATACAGATATTTGGAATTGTTATTAAAAAAGTGACATACATACATACATACATACATACATACATACATACATACATACATACATACATACATACATACATACATACATACATACATACATACATACATACACGCACGCACGCACGCACGCACGCACGCACGCACGCACACTCACTCACACACACACACACACTTACATACATACATACATACATACATACATACATACATACATACATACATACATACATACATACATACATACATACATACATACATACATACATACATACATACATACATACATACATACATACATACATACATACATACACACACACACACACACACACACACACATACATACATACATACATACATACATACATACATACATACATACATACATACATACATACATACATACATACATACATACATACATACATACATACATACATACATACATACACACAGCAAATTCATATAGCAATACTATTGGTATAACAAATTGTGATCCAGCTACGGCGCATTCAAATGCATATGTAACTATTGTTTCAACATCAGGTTATATTTTAGCATTAAGTTGCCGTATAAATATTTTCTTAATCTGTGTTGAATATCCACTGAATTAATCATTGGCGTTGTAATAAAATGACGATGAAAACTATAAAGTCTTTCTCCTAAATAAGTTAATCATGGTGCATAATTCTCTCTCTCTCTCTCTCTCTCTCTCTCTCTCTCTCTCTCTCTCTCTCTCTCTCTCTCTCTCTCTCTCTCTCTCTCTCTCTCTCTCTCTCTCTCGCACACACACAGACACAAACACACGCACACACTCACACACACACCCCTACCTATATTGGAGATATACGAGGATATCGAGTGAAACAAAGAAAAAAGAAATATGAAATATGAACTTGTACCAAGTAACCTACAAGACCCTGACTCTTAGTAACGGTTATATGTGATTTTACTACAGTGTTTGTAATACCAATGATACAAAGTTCAAAGAAACTGTCAAGACTTGTAGGGCATATTTATGTTTAAGGAGAATACACATAGTATAATGATTTTGATGCTTTTTTATTTTTCTTTCTTTCGTTATGTTTATAAAACCTATTGTTTAAGAAGGGTTTAAAAATATACTTAATATTAAAATGTCCGAAGGCCGCTATGCGAACCACCTCAACCTTTCTCCATCATTGCGTGGTTTGGATGTTGGAAGGGCAATGAATAAATGATGTCTTAAGGTAATCTGTTTGTGTTTTTTTGTTGTTTTTTTTAAAGCGAGAGTGGCGGATATTCGTCTGTGTCGAGCGACGATGTCAAAAAGATTGATTTACTACGGGATTTTAATGACCACAAATTGGAGATGAGATAGTTGAGCTGGACAGTGTAATGTCGAGACAATGGTCGGGTGAAATAAACGAGAATGGAATGAGAGGTCCTTTTTAAATGTTTTGCCTTAAACAATTATGTTCTCTCACGAATAGTGCAAAAAGCTACGTGGATATCTCCAGATGTAAAGTTATAAATTCATATCGGTTATATTGATATCAGCCAGAAATTAAAAAGATGTTTACCTAATATTCGAGTGGGAAGGGGTGCATTAGAATCATCTAAAACTGTGGGTTGAACATGTAAGAAAACTATTAATTGAGCCATCCAAAAGGACTAGTCAGATTTATCTAGGTATGCTATAAATATACCGTAATACTTGGACACGAACTGGACTAGTAGGGAAGGAATTACCTAAGCCATAAAGAAGCTAAATGATCTAAAAGCTCTTGGTTCTAATGGCATACACACATGCGTGATTGAAGTGAATCTGAAAATATATCAAACGACACGCTATTTGATCAGGTTTGGAAGATCTTGCGAGAGGGAAAATTGCTTGCTAATTGCAAGAAGGGATTCTCCCATTAAAAAAAAAAAACAAAAGAATGAGATTTAAGGGAATTCACTAGTTACAAAGGATTAACGTTCTTATCATTGCTTGGAATAGTCATATTTTTTTTCAAAGAAACTTCAGGACTAGTTAGCTGGTTTCGAAGAAGACAGACCATATAGCCACTTTTCAAATCATATTGAAGTACTTTAATCAGTAAAGTTCATTCATTTACATAAAACTTTATCGAAATAAAGAAAGTTTTTAATAGTAGGTATTGGAATGTTCTGTGGAAGATTATGAGACATTTTGGTAGAAAATAGAAATTCATTAACATCACAAAGGAACGCATACCAAGACTTAACATGCATAATAGTAAACAAAGGGTCACTCACAGCAGTAAGACCAGGATATCTGCTGTCCAGTCTCTTGTTTAATTTCATAATAGACTGGGTCATGAGACAAACCAACGGAAGATCAAATTTAGTCATGCAACAGATTTCCTGATCATAACCACATGACTTGAAATTTGAATTCACTCTTCTGTCTCACAACTGCCATTGGCTAAAAAGCACGCTCAATCAACTATTCAAAACAGCAGCCAAATTAGGATTTTACTCAAACAAGAGTAAAACGAAAGTTATCTGCGTAAACAAATAAAGTTTGTATTGCAAATAACATATAATCTGACATTGGTTTTTGTGTTGCTATCTTCCTTCAACGAAGTGTACAATGTGTCTATAACACAATGCCTATGAGTACAGAGGGGGGAAAGACACCGAGACAAAAACAAAAGAAGGGAAGGTGGAAGTTACGGTAAAGAAAGAAACACAGAATGCTCAACCCTCCTTTTCTTTATCCTTCTACTACTACTACTTCTAAAAGGCAAGGATAAGTTATATCTCCAATTAATGTCAAATCAATCAATCAATCAATCAATCATTATCTAATTGGTCAATAAAACGGAATGACAGGCGAGCCTTTAAGAAATGAAATACCTACCAATGCACGATTGCAACGCCCGCCTTGCCACCTTGTGTTTTTAATGGACATAACACAGCTAATATACGTGGACGTACTATTCTAAAGAAAGAGGCTTTGGAATTTAAAACTGACAGTTAAGCTATGACCCAATTGGACTGATTAGATATGTTTAGATTCAAATTCAATTTAAACATTTCATGGTCTGTGCATGATTTTCTAATCGAAAATACACTATCCCGTGTCGATATAAGTAAAATTTGCGCTTCGGTGACAACGGAAAGTAGCAAGAGGCGCCAGGATATTTGAACTTAATAAATTCTCGCCTCAAAAATAAACATTCATACAATGTGAACTTACACAATAATGCTGTCGTAGAGGAGGTGTGGTACTCAGGTGTTTACGCACGTATAAACAAGTTGTTAGTAATCTATTCACTTTTTAACTGCAGATTTATATCTTTCCGTCCGTGGTAATTGTCGTAGATAAACTAATTACTCCGTACCGGACCTGAACAAAAGGAATCAATAAAATAATCATCTATATATATAAAGCCAACACCACCCCAACCCACTGTACCCACCTGCCCCAAAAGTATAGTGTTTTACGTAATAGGTGTTCACGCCTTTAACCGGGTAATGATAGGAAACAAAAGACTAGTAACGGTAAACAGATAAAGCAGATGAACTTAAGCTTCTTACCGTGCCGGGTTGTGCGATTTCCCTATAACCTTTTTTTCTTTTGATGCTCTACATTAACTTTCAAATTAAAATTTGAAGATATTTCGAATAGGACAAGATTCCTCACAATTGTATTCCTAGGAACCTAAAACCAGTGTGTCAGTTTTTTAAAATTGAGGGTAATGCACGATATGAAATGGCAAACAGTGAATTTCATCTTTGTTGTTGGTGGTTGGTGCTTTTTTATTTTATTTGTTTCTATTAAACATAAGCAGGTACACGTCAATACGTCATTAAAAAACACGTATTTTTTCGTTCTGTTAGAATTATGCTAAGCTAATTAATTTTTTTTTGTCTGTTGACAGTGTAATTTTAAATTGAATATTTTAATTATAAATGTAGATTTCGCTTAAAATAGCTTCAAAGGAATCAAAATTCGAAGGTTAATTTCACGTTGTCCGCTTAATAAATTATTGGAGTATCCAGAAATTTCGTTCAAACTTTTTTATTCGATTAATCATCATCAGACATTTCACTAAATAGAGAATGTTCTCTTCCAATACAAATCTCTGCTACTTTCTAAACGAAAGAGATGTTGAAAAAAAAAAAAAACAAAACATTTTCCGACTTAATATGTTAGGTCATGCAACTGTCCACCAGATGGGTTATCTGTCCACCAGATGGGTTATTCAAGATCCTAAACCACAGATGTCTCTGAAACAAATCCGGGTGCCGGGTGAAGCCAAGTAAAGAAGAAACAATTTCATTTCACTTACATTTCCAACCTGTTGGCAAGTGAACTTTCCTTTGTCGCGTGACTGGCACATCTCCTTTATCTAAAGCTATTGTTGGTGCCAAGTCCTTGGGGCTGTAAGTCAAATCTCCCTATACGTCGACCGAAATATGCCTGGCAAAATGTACGGTGCAATGGCTTTGCAAGAAACCTCCACTCCTCAGAAAGACTTTATTATGGGGTCCCTTTCCAATATAAGAAATTGTTGCTCAATGGGAATTTTGTGCCCACACCCGACGGTTGATACACCACTGATGTGGTGTCATGTCGGTTTTCATTTTCTCAGTCAAATTTAATTACACTTAGTACGTGGCGTTAGGTGCCTGTTTAGTAATAACAGAGCGTTTATCTACGGTAATAATTGTTCGATCTCGACAGTTTTGTGCTATAAAGTCTCACTAAGAGCTAATTCACTTTTCTCGAGAACACACCGAGGCACATGACCGGGGCTAGTCGGTGTTGTATTAAAACAGCGACCGTTGGAGCCAAATCTACCCGCTGATCTATCGTGGGTCCACGTTAAATTTGTAAAATCAGTTAATGAAACAAAAATGATGTACACGATGACTCTCTCTCTCTCTCTCTCTCTCTCTCTCTCTCTCTCTCTCTCTCTCTCTCTCTCTCTCTCTCTCTCTCTCTCTCTCTCTCTCTCTCTCTCTCTCTTTTTCTCTCTCTCTCTCTTCACTAAGCTTATTTATTGATTTATAAGTGTTCATAGTTGTTTAATTCAGAATGTGATCTCAAGAAAATGCAGTGATTTTAACGTAAAGAGGAAGAAACTAGACCCTTCTAAGTAAAGCTATAGACACACACCTGTTAAGAGTTTGCGAATGGTTACAAAGCCGATACTCATCTCCGCGGGTTATTTTGTCTATTTTCCCTTAAAATTCTATGAACAGGATAAATAAACTCAATAAAGTCAATAAATTTCGCCTTCGTCATATGAATGAAAATTCGTCGTAGGCATAGGATTAAAATTTCGCCATCGGCATAGGAATAAATAGTAATAGACAGCTACGAGTATACTTGGCAAAGCATAAAGTTAAAAGAGATCTTTTTCACTTCGTCTAAATTACCTTTCACATAGTAACCAGACGAAATACAAATCAGCTTTTTATACATAAATATACATACACGCGTATACTAATGCCATGTGTTTCCAACTGAGTCCGTCAAAAGTATAAGTCTTTAATGTTTAATTTAACTTTTAAGCTGCTTTTAAAATGGTAAAAGATATTTAATCATGAAAGCTGTTCAAGAGAAAAAGACTTTCTCAAGTTTGAACTCGTAAGACATAATTTTGACCTAGTGAATGTTATAACGAAAAAAAAATTGTTTTAATGTCATTAAAGGGACCTGACATATTTCGTATAAAATATGCCTCGAGTTTACATCTTGCATTCAGGTATAATCCAACTAAGAATATTTGAAGTAGCTGTTATTGTCACGAAATCAAATATAAAATGAATTTTGTAGGTTATTGTGTCGCCCGTACAGTCCGACGTGCATAAGATACATATATAATTCTGAAGAGTTTAGGTTTTGTTGTGACAGATGTAGATAAGTAAAAATTTAATCTAAAACAGTTTTTTTGGTCCCACTATCACCATGGCCTATTAACTTGTGTGACGTATTATAGCCCCACCCCAGGTGGCTGAGTGGTTAAAGCGCTCGCCTTTACAGACCACTGATATCTCATCTCTGTCCGTGTGGGTTTGAGTCTCGGGCTCTGCCATCTGGATATATGAGAATTCTTGCCTTTAGATTTTGGTGGGTCGATGGTTTTTATATAGATTTTACTGGGTCCTTCCTCCACCAATTATACTGTGCGCCATGGATAGACTGTTGTGTGCTGGAAAATGGCTTTAAACCCACAAGAACATAACGTGTAAAATATTGAACACTGAATTATTTTCGTAAAAAGCAACAAGTCATCTTGTTCACAGTCAAATTTGATTATTCCATCTATTAATTTCAAATGATTTCCAAGTTTGCAAGCGTTTGCGGCGAAAGGAGTGGCTAAAAAAAGACATCATTAAGGAGGACTGAGGTAGAGTGAAAAGACAATCCAGTATTTTGAGCAGAACGTGTTCTATGTAATACTTTTTTTTTACCATTTCAGATTGTTGAAAGCAATATCGATACCTAAATTTATCTGTCAAGGAAGCAAAACCATTTTAGTTTTAATAATTAGGCCAGAATGATGACCATGGCTCAAATACTGCCATCAATTTGCTTCGTATAAGCGCTTTGACTAACACATCATCTTAACTTCAACCTTGCCGTTGACAAGAACCTGTTTCAGAATTCATTATAAATAGTACAGATTTGTAAATCTTATTTTCAGTAACCTTTCATTCAGTTCACTCATTGTACAAATAAGTAAGCTTTATGTAAGAAGCCTACACCCACCCCACTTCCGTTTTCTAAAATAAGCGCGAAACAATCGTAACCTTTCCTGGAGTAACATTTCCTACAGTAAGCTTTCTTCAGAAGAACGGCAAAGCGCCATAAATCGTATCATTATATAACATAACGGAAAAGACCGGGGTACATCAATTAAGGTATGTGTGCACGACTGAAGCGAACTGGGTACGTCACATTACTTATCGGTATGTGAATATTACCATGAGGACCTAGGTACATGAATTAACTGATCGGTACGTAAACACGACCGAAGAGACCTGGGTACATCAATTAACATATAGGTAAGTGAACACGACAGAAAAGACCTGGGTACATCAATTAACGTATCGGTATGTGAACAAGATTGAAACGACTTAGGTACTTCAATTACCATATCGTATGTGAACATGACCGAGGGCACGGCACCTGTGTACATGAATTAGCTAGAGGTAATGGGGACATGACAGAGAGAACATAGGTACATCGATTAATCTTTTGGTTAATAAATGGAGTTGTAGGAGCTAATATGGTCTGAGGTTTAAAGCACCAAAATACGTTGCAATTCCATTGCACTTTAATTGTTTCCTTGTAAATGGACAACGATTCCACCTGAAAAGAATTTAACGTTGATATTATAATAATAATAATAATAATAATAATAATAATAATAATAATAATAATAATAATAATAATAATAATAATAATAATAACAACAACAACAACAACAACAACAATAATAATAATAATAATAATAATAATAATAATAATAATAATAATAATAATAATAATAATAATAATAATAATAATAATAATAATAATAAGAGCCTGTTATATGAATTTGCTTCATTTTCACTCTTAAATAAAGAATTCGTCATATCAGTGGAAGAGCAAAGTGAACATTACACTCGTGCATTTATGTGCAACTTTATGTATTTTAGATTACAAGGGAAGAACAAGCCTGTCCGTTGGTTCCACAAACCGAATGAAATCTGATTAATTCCTAAATAACACAAAGAAGGCTACGTCACTTAAATTTCACATCGTTCTAACATAGATCTCGACTTCTTCACTAAATACGTGTATCTCTAACGTTTTGTACACTAATGATGATTAACAAAAATACTTTTGTTTAAATTATACTTTTGATAAACCATGTCACCCAAAAAACTCAAGCCCTTTTCGCCTCTTGAAAGTCGAAGGCTAAAAATCGTTTCATAATATTCTGACACGAAGAACACATTTTTTAAAGAGTAGACTATTAGCCGTTCTGTAGTTTGCTGGATATAAATGTAATTGTTATTTGTCTTTCTTATGAAGAGATCTCGCATCATTACAATGAAACGCCTAAATAACGTAGTAAAAGTGTCAAAAATTGTTGTACGCATGTCTGTTGACATAGCGCTACCAAGGTGAAATAATCAAGGCTGATAAATTCACGTTCTTCCTCACCGTTGAATCCACAACTCTAGTGCTTTAATACCGTTATGTTTATGATCATGTTTGATCGCGTTTATCTCTTATTTATGCATTTTCCGTCGTGACTCGTCTTCTGTCAACAACTTTTACGATTTTATTTTGCTGGAAAATTACTAGTCGGATGCAAATGATCATGATATAAGTTAACAATATGCAGATGATGCCATTCAAAATTTAAAGAATTTTTTTTTAAGCTACACAGTGTAATCGCATACGAATGATAAAAAGTTTAATAATTGTTTGCACCATCTATTAGGGTCTAGTGACTTGCAGATTATCAGTGTTCTGATCGGTTTTGTTCTTGGTGGTGGTTTATTAATTCATATGGACCACTTCTTCCGAGTCCATTCATCTATAAAAATTGTATGTGTCAAATAATTTTTGCCAGGTATTATACAGTAAATAATAGCTGATGCTGTGATTAATTTATACTACAATTGAATTCATCTTTGTATGATTTAGAATTGAACACGCAAATATGCATTATTTTAGGAAAAATAATTGACAACAAATTTTATGAGAAACGCGCACACTTATAATGTCTATTGAGAAATATCGGTACCAGATAGTGGCTATGCCAAACGTTGTCGTTGTTGTTTATGGTGCTCTTGTTTTGTTTGTTGGGATTTTTTGTATATATTAAATACTACATTTGCCTAAGGTTTTATTACATTTTTCGTTCTTAGCTTAACGGCGCCTTTAACTTATTATTAGCTATAAAATGCCGAAGAAGTTGGAGCTAAGCGATTATTCCAAGGACACTTCTAGTCAGCTGCACCCAGGTTGCAATTGTGGGTATCGAACCAGAGTTCCTTGAATTATATATGATGGATAGAAGGGCGGATGATGTAAATTAATAAACGTAAAATGTAAAATGTGAAAATACAGTAAGTAATCTTTACTATAAGTATTTGTAATGGAAAATATACATGACCCCTTTCTTCTCTGTCTTTCTCTGTCTCTGTCTGTCTGTCTGTCTGTCTGTCTGTCTGTCTCTCTGTCTGTCTCTCTGTCTGTTTATCTGACTGTCTCTCTCTTGATATATTGCCACTCGTATTTGTAAATTTTTTTAAGAAAGTATGCAATATAGAGTAAATATTAACTCTTGTATGCAAAATAATTGTCGTTATAATAGTTCTTTGACCAACCTAATCACCAAGCTAATTGGGCAATACAGCCTTAAGATTTTTTGCCCTTTATGTGCACGGGTCTCTCGTCCGATAAATCCCAAGTCGGTCACGTATGAAAGCCTTTCCGATCTAACCTTTTTCAGATGAAAACCACAGGGACTTTCCCATCCTACGCAGATTTTATCAATTGTAATTTCCGTCATTACTTGCTTATAAGACAGGTCCAACTGCAAACAACATAAACCCTGGTCTGCTTTTGCATGATGTGCTTGCAGATGAGGGCCTATGCAGTCTTTTTATTTCCTTGTCTTCTCCTGATAGACCCAGATGTAGATGCAGTTCACAGATGGATGAGATTTATAAGCGAGTACAGACGGCCTGCTGGTAGAATATGTAATTCTTCTAATTACATAACAGAAATTCTAATTCACCACTGACCTATTCCTTTGTCCTCTTAGTGAGTAGCGTTACGAGAAGTGCGTGTGTCTGTGCGCGCGTGCACGGTAGTGTGTTTGTAATTTGGATCTGAACGTAATTTTAACAATGGGTCAGTCATATCGCTACGATGTCTGCAGTGTGGATTTTATAGCGAATTCAAGCACTTGAGCATCATGCCGCAGTCATATTATTCTTATTATATTTGATCACTCCTAATGCTAACCTCATAATATTTATCACCAAGCGAGGCAGCTGCTAGTATTATTTTTATAACTCTTGGGTATAACTCGTCTCGGGTTCGAACCCGTGACTTCCCAGATCAGTGGCGAACGCTACAACCACGTAAGCCACCGGGGCGATCACGAGTAGGGTAAGTAGGTATAATTTGTAAATAGCGCAAACAATATCAACCGTGAGTAACTTTTTGAAGACTTTTTTTAAAAAATGTTTCATGATAATTTTATTAGCAATTGGTTAGCTTTTGTTCAATCGTAGGAAATGTTTTCAAACAAAAGATGACCGGCATTGTAAGACACTATATGCTATATGCATTGTCCGTATCCTCTCTCTCTCTCTCTCTCTCTCTCTCTCTCTCTCTCTCTCTCTCTCTCTCTCTCTCTCTCTCTCTCTCTCTCTCTCTCTCTCTCTCACTCTCTCTCTCTCTCTCTCCCTCTCTCTCTCTCTCTCTCTCTCTCTCTCTCTCTCTCTCTCTCTCTCTCTCTCTCTCTCTCTCTCTGCTTAACAGTACTATAACATATAACTGAGTACATCGTACCGAGATAATTAGAGAAAAGTGTTTCTTCTAAATACACACCACAGCTGCTGACCAGGCTCGGTCTGGCAAGGATTCGAACTCACAACTCATACTTCCGGCACTCTAAACACTTAGCCTAGTCAGTTCTTGAAGCTAATGGGGTGATCAAATTTCCATACTCTTAGCTGGCTTGCACTTTCAGGGAGTATTGGCCTCCCGATTTAGTTTGCGTCAAATTGAAAGACTATTTTTTTTAACAAGTTACTGCACGAATCAGTGAAATATAAAGAATATTTGCTTCACTGCACAGGACTTTATTTGCAAATGCATTGGTTATCAAAAAGAGAGTATGCAGGAAATCCCCAAAATATACATTGAATTTAATTTGCAGGCAATTAGATTCAAATTACTTTGATATTATGCTAAATTTCGATTTTAAAATAGTTAACACTCATAGCGTCAGTTCCATTTTCCAATAGATAATAAACAGTAATGCAGCCATTAAGAGCAATTACATATTTATATTTATACTGAAATTACGAGTATTACTACATGTATGATATATTTTGGCATGCTTAGTTTTTACAAGCAGGAAATCTTTACTGACAAGTTTTCATAGAATCTGATTTAACACCGTTGCAGCTGTTTTATGCGCATGCTTTACTGATCTGCCGATCAATATATTTCGCATAAATGAAGAATGTCTTACTTTTTTATATGAGAGAGAGAGAGAGAGAGAGAGAGAGAGAGAGAGAGAGAGAGAGAGAGAGAGAGAGAGAGAGAGAGAGAGAGGGGGGGTAGGTAGGTGGTTAAATATGTTTCAAAGCAGATTGATCAATGAATCATATCGCAGCACTGACTGCGTAGACATAGTGGAAGGTGTCAAGATACATGAAATCTCTTCAAATATATTAGTTTTTTCCTTAGATATTCCAAAAAGCGCGCCAAGATTATTTTTTAATACTTTCTTAGGATTATGATATTGTTTGCTTTTTTAAAATGTCTAATGAACTATGTTCCTTGGGTAGATCAGGAATAAACATCCGGTGAGTTCTTTAAAGTTAAATATAAATCTATTGCAGGTTCGAAGTTATTGCTCTCAAGGTGAGCTGATAGCACCAATTTCATATGAGTTCTGTTGGGTTTAGGTTCATTACATGAGTATCTAATCAAAATTAATTTTTTCTGTAAAAAAAAAAAATTTCCATGCAGTGAACCACACACTGCGAAATAAATTTTGCAGCGTACTGAAATATATTACAGTCAAAAACCGTATAATAGGCACCTTGGTACAAAATATAGACATCTTCGTTACTAACGGGAAACCCGTTGTCCTCGCTGGTGACAAACGAGCGATTTTTCCGCGCGGTCCCAAAATTCATAATCGCATCTACGGGGTTTCTCTATCGCCTTTTTTTTTTGACTTCACACCTTCCCGATTAGATTCTAGTCTTTAAGTAACCAAACATGCCACAAGTATGATCTGAATTGAAGATAAGTAATCATTATTGTGACCACCCACCCACCATCCACACCTATCGTGTAGCATCATCTTTTCAGTATTATATTTAATACTTAAATAAATTTAATTTGTAGAATTTTTCGCCATTATTGCTTTTACCTGCAACAAAGTTTGCAATTAGTACATGTAAAGTAAATATTATTGTTAAGGAGGAGTTAGTCCGAAAAAAACTGAAGAGTGTAGCTTAAGTCCTCGTTACATATTCAATTAATATCCTACGATAAAGCCCGCATCACCAAAACATGGTGCGACTGAATCGGTGTTATATGCACTCGTGTGTAACAGACGCACTTGATTGACGACCTAGTAATTAATTCTCATCTGTTTACCCAGTCATTCCGGATTCATCTAAAACAAATCAAGGTATATACGATTAATTATAGAAAATCATAAATATACATCAGACATCCTCTTTTGACGATGCGTGCTTAGTCGGGACATAATATGGGCTTGTTTGTGCAGGCAAGGCGATTGGTGCCGTTTACCTGAGGATATGTGTTCAAATCTCCGTATTCTGCATACGATATCTGTTTTTGTATATTTTCAAAACCATTAGTATTTCCAAGCCAATTATTATTATAAATATGATGATCCATTGTGATCAATCAATCCATCATTAATTGTTTAACACATTTCACACCTGTATATATTAATTGGCGTTATCGTGAATAAATCATAGAAGTGGTGAAATAATGAAGTTCACAACCTCATACAGCAAATGTGTAATACCGCGATTTTCTTTTTTATAAAAATAAATATCCAAACTATCTCCATTTTTATGTGAGCATGTGACGACATTTTGCATACATTTTATTCTAAATGGTTCAAATCGACTTTTTGCAAACGTTATAATACTCCAAATGGCATAGCACCGGTTTAGAAAATGTAATAATCTCAGAGCGGCCAAACACTATTTGTTTCTAAAATCACATACATACATACATACATACATACATACATACATACATACATACATACATACATACATACATACATACATACATACATACATACATACATACATACATACATACATACATACATGCATGCATGCATGCATGCATGCATGCATGCATGCATGCATGCATGCATGCATGCAACATACATACATACATACATACATACATACATACATACATACATACATACATACATACATACATACATACATACATACATACATACATACATACATACATACATACATACATACATACATACATACATACATACATACATACATACATACATACATCAAAGGGTCGCATTGTTTATTGTCAGCGTGGTGCCTAGAGAGAAGCTCAGGAATGTGTTGTTGAAAGCAGGGAGGAAAGTGTGGTAAAAACTAACTATTCTCGCCCGGTCTGGTAGCTCGAGTAAAATGCTTATTTGAGAGAGTCAATACTGTACCAGATTCAAGTCTTTGCGCAGGTGTACATTTCCCCTCCCCTTTGACATATATGCGCGTTATTCGCATTTGTATCCAAATAAAACAGTCAGTACTAAATTGTTGATCGGAAACTTAATCAGCGGTTTTATATTTGTCACAAACGATGTAAAGAATGAGTTTAATGTAAATATTGACCTTTGTTTAATGTATACATTAATGCCTACTCAGTTTATCCTCTATTTTAGTAGTTACTTTCATAATGATCTGTGTTTATGTAGGCCACGTAGACCAATGGCTATTTCCAACTTTGCACACTGTTCGACGGTTTTAGGCAACTTTTTGATTATATGATGTAATTTCCGATCACATTTAGACGACTTACAGGCGCTAATAATTTGTTGGTAAGATGACGGACAAATAAGCGTTTATCACAACTGGAATGAAGTACGTTAATGTAAAGAAATGTGTCCAGCACTTGATTCCGATAAATGTAATAAGCATTTTCGTGTCATGTTGGAAGTGAGTATACCAATATCAATGCCAATATCGACAACGACCATGGATTGAAGGACGTCAGCAATTTTTACGTGTCTGACGTGAAACTGTGAATGCTTGAAATATTGAGCTGTATTGATGAAACAAGAACAACAAATACAAATGTATGTGCGTATGTGTGCCTGAGTGTGCGTGTGTCTGATACGCAATTCCTGGAGTGCTTAAATAAAAGACCTGCATTTATATTGCCATCATTGATAAAACGGTCTCAAGAAATACAAACTAAAGTATAATATAAACTAATTAGAAAAACGTTTAACTAAAACTGTTTCTGGTACTAGTATTGTGCAACGTGCAGTCAGACCTGTACTAAGCAACTACCTTTGAAAAGCGAAATCATTCACATCGTAAGGCAGGTGATTGCTTAATTAATGTTTATTTCTGCAAAAACCAGGTCTTGAGTATATTGAGAAAGTGACTGTTCAAGGTAAGGAATTGTTTAATAGCGGTGGCTGTAAGGACGGGTTTAAATTGATAGAGGTTGTATGCATGAATAATGTTGGAATTATGCCTCTTTGAGGTGAGGCCGATTTTCAACTTTTTCACCCTGGAAATTTGCAATGCTTTACTACGTCCTTAATTAGCAGGAACTACTTCTACCTATTACGGATTAAAATAGGGTCAATCTCTTTCTGGTCTACTTACGAGTCAATCACTGGTTACCCGGGACTAAACGACTCCATAAAATATAATTCATGATCTGGTAATACATACATTTCAATCAGGCGTGAGCATGAGTACACACACACACACACACACACACACACACACACACACACACACACACACACACACACACACACACCTTATCCCTGGAACTTAACTTGCTGACTTTAAGGCTTACGTAAATAGATTTCACTCCCCATGAAGTGCTACGGGTGGTCGAGATTTGAAGAACGTAAGCAAGCATAGACGTCAAATTTTAAGTGTGATAGTGTGCACAGGGTCTAGTACATATTGTACAAAAATAGTGAAATAAATTTTGTACAATCGGGCAGTTATGCTTACGCTGTTTTTGGAAGATGGGAAAGTATTACAGTTTTGTGGACGTCCTTTGCGAAAATGTTTTTTTGCAGTTTGCAGTGTCTGGGATGAATGTGTGTGTTTAATATACGAACTTCTTTTAGTAATTTTCAACTTAACTATTGCATTTTAAATTTCCAATTAATACAAATGACGGTATAAATTTTGAATATGTACTGATTCCTTTTTGGATTCTTTGTCATAATGTCAGTGTCATTCCTCGAAATTCAAAGTCTCGATTCCAAAGCTTTCGTGTTGAAATTACATAAATGGGTCAATTGCGCTAGTCAAAATTCGTCATAATGAAAGCTACATTTACCCACTACGTGTTCTTTTCCTATCACATGATTATTTATCGCATATTGTTCTCCTCGTTTTTGCCTAATATCAAAGGCCTTTATAAAAATATACTTGTATGTTTTCTAGATCAACTCTCGCTGGTTAATATTTAATCGCTTTGATGTGTGGAACGGCAATTCAAGCAATTACACTTGATTCTCAAATAATGACCCGCTCAAAATATATGGAAGCGTTAAGAAAAGGAATAATATTCAATTGGCATTTTTCATAGTGTAATATAAAAGTACATTGTATATTATATACGTTGAGATAAAACTTGAATTTATTTTTTTAATAAGCGCCGTACTTAACCTACCTACCCATTCAATTATATTGACACAAACATTTTCCATTTGCGAAATACTTTGCAAAACTTCCTCGAGATTGACGCAAATTCTCGTCGACATAATTCAATTGTTACAGAACGGACATGATTAGATGTAAGTAACTCTATCTCTGACAACCTTTAACGAAATTTATACGACAACTAAGGAAGTTAAGATGTGGACAATAAGTTGTACCAAAATTAGATATGGTGTTTTCAATAATTATAAAAATAATAATAACATGAAGAAGAAGAAGAAAAAGAAGATGAAGAAGAAGAAGAAGAAGAAGAAGAAGAAGAAGAAGAAGAAGAAGAAGAAGAAGAAGAAGAAGAAGAAGAAGAAGAAGAAGAAGAAGAAGAAGAAGAAAATAGTAATTAGAAACTAGGATGGAATGCGATGTTAATAATAATAATAATAATAATAATAATAATAATAATAATAATAATAATAATAATAATAATAATAATAATAATAATAAAACTATTATTATTATTATTATTATTATTATTATTATTATTATTATTATTATTATTATTATTATTATTATTAAGGCATGCTCTTTTCAAATTAATATGAAACAAAACTATTTTATTCTGATTAGCGTTCAGATATGTGGAGCATGCATGGCCAGATGTGTTATGTTACCTGAAAGATTGCGGAATTCGCGTGAGCTGGAGCTGTAATTCACTCTTATCACGAACTATTTTGTACCTACGTAAAATGGGCCCCACCACACTTCATTGCTTACTTATGTAGGCAAGTAACGGTTACATGTTATCAATAACATGATTTCCCACCTCCCGATGGACCAGCGATTATTTTCCCGGTCACTGTTCTTCTACGAATACAATTACAGCTGACCCGAAATCAATATCGGAGATCGATTGTCAGTATACATTGCCATAAGACAACTGGAGGAATATCGAACAGTGTCTTAGTTGAATTAGGATAATATCGATACGGAGCGGAGTGTGAAATAAGGAGAAATAAGAGGCACGGTAGGGATTAATATATATATATATATATATATATATATATATATATATATATATATATATATATATATATATATATATATATATATATATATATATATATATATATACAGACATTCAATTACAAAAGCTGCATTATTGATTAGTTCTTACAGTGAAATATAATAAAACATAAGCAAATCATCCTAAACTTTTCTAATTATGAATAAAGATAGTATTTCTATCGTTGACAAAAGTTTAATTCACGTTAAATCAGGTCCAAATTGTACATAAAATGATTCTAATGATTTTCTAAACGTTTTATTTTCATTTACCCTTCAGCCACCTCTTGTATAGTGTATTGCTATGGAATAACTTATCTTAAGGCGTGCTATAGGTAAATTAGAGATAGCGGCTAATTGTTCGTTAATAGATGTAGTTCAGCGCTGCGACCTCAGAAGCAGTCTTCCAAATCGGTATTTTGGCTCGATACTGGATTTGAGAAACAATAAAACCGATCGTAATGCTATAAATTCCAGTTATGCAAAGAACTTCACGCGTTCAAAATGTGATATCTTTCTCCCCGGGAATCAACCAAACTCTCTAAAGGAGAGTATTGCTACACTACAATCGGTTAGACCTACATTTGTGTGTATTAAAAAATTTGGCGCTATAGCAGGAAATATTCTGAACATATATAAATGTAAATATCGTCACATCAAAGGTACGAATCCCTTTAATCGAGTAAATTGCATATATATATATATTTGTTGGTGAGTAAATTGCATATATATATATATATATATATATATATATATATATATATATATATATATATATATATATATATATATATATATATATATATATATATATATATATATTTGTTGGTGCCTCTGTTGGGCTGATGAGCAATCACGTGATTCGGTGTGCTTAATGGATAATCCAGCATTACTCTGACTATGCATTGCATACATGCACTTAGATTATTGTGATACAGTTCTAAGCAGAGACAGTTGGCACTTATGATGCTGTTTGTGTGTATGTATTAGTTTCTATGTTTTGCTGTTGTTGGTTCTTGTTTGTTTGTTTTTTTGTGGGGGGGGGGTGCTTTCTTGTATCAACGGATAATTCCTAACGGTGGCACTGGTGGGGGCCTTGAAATCATCGTGTACATATTCTAATAGTTTTATAGGATGCATGTTGAAGACCAATGATGATGATGGTGTGTGTGTGTGTGTGTGTGTGTGTGTGTGTGTGTGTGTGTGTGTGTGTGTGTGTGTGTGTGATTTCGATTTTTTTAATGTAGCTTTAAATAAATTTCAGTCACATCGTTGCGATGCCTGCAATGTGGCAGTTTATAGTGATGTCTAGCATTTTGGCATAATCCTATATACATGTAGCATGATGTCCCACCCAGTCACATTATCCTGATACCTGGCCGACCAGTCCTAACAATAACCTATTAATTCTGAGCACCAAGCGAGACAGCTGTTAATACCATTTTTGTAACCCTTTGATAGAGCTCAGCTGGGGATCGATCCCACGACCTCCCGCATCAGAGGCTCACGCTCTAACCATTAGGCCACCGGAGCGGTTAAACCAAATATGAATGTTACAGTATTAATGTCATTGTGATCTAGCAAGTACAAGGCTTTTCTAATCTTACGATGAATTCAGTGTGGTGGACTCTAGTAGCTTGTTACATGTAACAAGCCTACAGTTTCTGATATTTATGTACGCACAACTTCATAACTTCATATCATTTGTCATAAACATAAATCAGTCTTAATAAACCCGAATCAGCAGATGTCTGGACTGTAGTTATCGATCTGTAAAAATATAAAGAAGGACAAATAATTGAAATGAGATAGAAAGAAAAAAGAAAGATGGGCATGGATATATTATCTTCTTATATCTTAAACAACCTTATGTCTGTTTATAACTGAGGCAAATAAAAATCAATGAAAAATCTTCTTGTCGACAATAATATATTCAATTAACATCTTTTTTATCAAACCAAACCGTGTAGAAAATCCTTGCTATGGACATTCACTTATGGAGTTTTCGAATGACAAAACAAATGACGTCGGTTTAAAAAATTTACTTTCGTCCAAAAATTGGCTACAAAATGGCGGTAAGCTATGTCAGTTTCATGCGAGATATAACGTGTCGGGGAAAACAACTCCTGGACAAAATGCTGTTTTTCCTGTGAAAATAAACAGTTGCATAGATACTCCACTGTGATCTAATTAATATTACCCAGCCTTACGATGAGTCGTCTAGTGTCAGAGAAGAAACAGAAATATGTTAGAAAATAGTCGGTTCATTTGCAGTTTATTAGTGTACAATTTGTTTGTTTTGGTTTTTTGGTTTTTGTTTTAATATATTGCATCACGCGATACGTAAAAATTGTGTGACGTACAAATAGATTGTTAACTTATTGTTTCATTCATTCATTCATTCATTCATTCATTCATTCATTCATTCATTCATTCATTCATTCATTCATTCATTCATTCATTCATTCCTCAGGCCTCTCGCCGAAAAAGAACTTGCATTATTATCTTGTCATTGAATACTATTTAAATGAACACATCATAGTGTTCTTGTTTTTTAATACACTTGCATTTGCAATGCTTATAACACTACTTCAGTAGTGTTCTTGTTTTTTAATACACTTGCATTTGCAATGGTTATAACACTACTTCAGTAGTGTTCTTGTTTTTTAATACACTTGCATTCGCAATACTTATAGCACTACTTCAGTAGTTTTCTTGTTTTTAATACACTTGCATTTGCAATGGTTATAACACTACTTCAGTAGTGTTCTTGTTTTTTAATACACTTGCATTCGCAATACTTATAGCACTACTTCAGTAGTGTTCTTGTTTTTTTAATACACTTGCATTTGCAATGCTTATAACACTACTTCAGTAGTGTTCTTGTTTTTTAATACACTTGCATTTGTAATGGTTATAACACTACTTCAGTAGTGTTCTTGTTTTTTAATACACTTTCATTCGCAATACTTATAACACTACTTCAGTAGTTTTCTTGTTTTTAAAACACTTGCATTTGCAATGGTTATAACACTACTTCAGTAGTGTTCTTGTTTTTTAATACACTTGCATTCGCAATACTTATAACACTACTTCAGTAGTTTTCTTGTTTTTAAAACACTTGCATTTGCAATGGTTATAACACTACCTCAGTAGTGTTCTTGTTTTTTAATACACTTGCATTTGCAATGCTTATAACACTACTTCAGTAGTGTTCTTCTTTTTTAATACACTTGCATTCACAATACTTATAGCACTACTTCAGTAGTGTTCTTGTGTTTTTAATACACTTGCATTTGCAATGCTTATAGCACTACTACAGTCCCCGTCTTTGCAATAAATTGTATGCAACACACATACTTTTAAACGAGAATAAGTTTGAAGTAGAATGTGAATATACTGATATTCCACAAAGTTAGGATACTAAACATTTTTATTTACGGCAATGTGCCTATTATTATTATTATTATTATTATTATTATTATTATTATTATTATTATTATTATTATTATTATTATTATTATTATTATCATCATCATCATCATCATCATCATCATCATTATTATTATTATTATTATTATTATTATTATTATTATTATTATTATTATTATTATTATTATTATTATTATTATTATTATTATTATTATTATTTACACTTCTTTTGCAGGGCTATTTTGCATTAAACATCAGTACTGGCGTAGTCATTTTTGCGACCAAAAAACCAATTCTACCCACGCTAATCTAAATTCTCTACGTCTCTTTCCATACAATTGATCCGTCTGTCTCGACGAGGCGCTCGTTAATGGTAGCATAATCTCACAGGTAAAGTGTATTGACTGCGAACTGCGAATATCAGAACTAGCAGGGAAAAGAGCATGTTGGAACATGTTGAAAATACCGCTGTAGAAACTCTACCAATCCTAGATTTGCAAGCGGGAAAAATTTGCATGTCACGTGACATGGAATTGCGATTGACCAATCATTCCGAACACAAGTTGAGGTTATTTGCATAAGCTCAGCAATAAGCATTTTATATAGCATTTGATCGCGACCACACATTTCTGACATAGATCTACATATTTTATCTATATTGTTCAGGCGTTTATTTTCAGTCGTTGACACTAAGCACTGTACCGTTAGTTTACCGTTATAAGGACTTGTTCTCCGCATATTGGGACATGGAGGCACGGTGTGAGACATGCTTTATTTAAAACCGTTTTAAGAAGTTTAGGGTCCTAGGCACAAACATTAAACAGCTAACACAACCGATACCGAAAAACGGCACTGGCTTTATTGTTGTGCAGGGATTATAAATGCATAAATAATTTAGTAAATGTTAAGAGAAATGTCGGTTAGTAAACTGTATAAAGTATTAAAACTTTTAAATCCCTCTCATATATATATATATATATATATATATATATATATATATATATATATATATATATATATATATATATATATATATATATATATATATATATGCGCGTGTGTGTATGTGTGTGATAACTTTAATTATATTTATGTGAAAGATGTCCAATTTGACTTCCTTCGATTAGATAGGTCCATAGGAGAGGTAGAACCTTCTAATGTACAAACACCAAAGTCACATTTATTTTAATTTTATTTTAACAACATTTCTTGACAACACTCTCTATAGGATGCAGATGGGGGAAGGTCTAAATTATAACACAAGCACTTGGATTTATCGTAACGAGATAAGGATGTATCTTGAGTTCTTTTTTTCTACTTATGGAAGTAAGATGCGAATGTTTTAATCTCAGATTTATCAGGAACTAATTAAACAAAAAGTATTAAACAGTTGTTTTAATGATGGTTGAATGTTTCAAAAAATAAGTTTTAAGTAACAGTTCATACTGAAATATACATTTTTTGATCAAACGATTACGCCGTTCCGCATCGATCGTTTTTATTGGAATTTACATGAGTTTCTGAAATATTTGATGTGTTATTTATTCACAAGAGAAAAAATAAATAAAGTAACTTAAAAAATACCGTAAAAGATGAAAAAATACATGCATGTAAGTTTAAAAATATGTATCGTAGACTGACATACACACGCACGCTGACACTGATATACTTGTCTGAATTGTTATTGTGAAGCCCTGTACTTAAACATTTTGGAATCTATTACGAAATAAAATAATTTTGTTAAAATATAGCATTTCTTATTATACTTGAACTATTCGTGTTAATCTGAGGTTTAGGTTCAATAATACCCTTCATATTACTTACCTACCTAGTTATCTATCTACCTACATACATGAATGTACTCACCTAAGTTTATTGCGCACCTACATATGAAATGCATTGGACTAGTTTCTCCAAGTACTATAGTTTAGAGAAACAACCTTTATGTCTTGAAATAAGCATATAAATTTCAACCTAAATCTATTTATCATTCAAAGAGGTCTTATTTTGAAAACTACAAAGCCCGTATTTTGAATTATTTAGCTTCGACCGCAAGACCTTTATATCTTCAACATTGCCGTTATACCCCATCACCTTTTATTCAATTTTATCATTGGAGAACTTCTGAGATTTAACAACCCCTTCATCTCATTCATGTAAATATCCTAAGTATATATATATATATATATATATATATATATATATATATATATATATATATATATATATATATATATATATACATATATATACATATATATACATATATACATACATATATACATATATATATATATATATACATATATATATATATATATATATATATATATATATATATATATATATATATATATATATATATATATATATATATAAATAAACACATTACATACAATTTTACTTTATCAAGATTATTGTTTGGGTCCTGAATAAGTCGTATTATGACGAGGAATATGAAAACTAAAAATTATTTTTGTCGAATAATCAGGTTGCTACTTATATCATGAACCCCCATGTACTATATGATTAAAGTATGGCTGAATTACGACAAGTATATATATACGCCTTTCACTTATTTACTTGCTGACTTATTTAGAACCACCTAAACACAGTTATGGTGTCTTTCCTGTAGTGAAAATTAAATATCGATTGCTAACAGAGACAGACAGACAGACAGACAGACAGACAGATAGATAGATAGATAGATAGATAGATAGATAGATAGATAGATAGATAGATAGATAGATAGATAGATAGATAGATAGATAGATTAACGGACTGACGGATGTACTGACGAATGGGTAGATTTATTGATGGATTAATTATAATTTATGCGACATATAGTAACCGCAGACACTTTGAATAATTTATGCGACATAAAGTAACCGCAGACATTTTGAACATAAATGTGGAATGTTTTTATCTCGGTTGCCATGTGTGTGATACCCTCACCACGCTCCTCACTACATTTTTGTACAAATATATCAAATCAAATTTATTTGTTTTTTTATTATTATTCCGGTTTTGCACGGGAAAACAATTACAATTTTCCTATTTATGAGTAGACAGGAAGACTTATTTTTTCTATTGAAAACAGTATTGAGTTAAATTTGCTTTTATTATATTTCTAATATAAAAATACAAAATACAAAAAAAAATAACTTTGTAATACATACATCAGTATTCTCCAGTTCAACAACTCATGCTAATTTTCATAACTGTTTACATTTATTTTGTATCTTTGAATGAACTCTGACTTACATTGTCCGACGTTTTATTAAAATTTCAACCCAAGTAACTGTCATTAAATTCCACTGTACCTACAATAATTTAACCGGAGAAACTTATTTTTAATTTCGTAATATCATGCAAGTATTTCACGTGTTTCAACTTGACTTTAATATGTTTTAATTTATAACGGTTGCTGTGCTTTGCGAAGTAGAACTTGGGGCAATTTAAGACGATATTACCTGCAATTATCAGAGCTACCTACGTCATACCTATATAAGTAAACATTACCTGTTTGATTTTTGTCCAGCCCTTTTGATCAATACTGGTCGATATGCAAAACCCCAATAGTTGGTTTTACCTACTGCGGTCCTTTTACATTTTCTGATCAATGAAGTTAACAGGTAAAAAATTTATGTAAAGTTTTCAGCTTATCCAGACAGATGGAATATAATTTATCTTCTATTGATATAAATTTTTACCTATCTGGCTTGTAATCAATACCTGATTGATACACATTCCATTCTATCGTATTTATGTGACCTACCCATATTTTGTCAATGATAGCGGACAAAGGTTGAAGTATACTTTTTCTCCCATTTTACGATCAGCCTCAGCCACTCATTTCTCTAATCTATCCTGTACCTGTATGTATGTATGTATGTATGTATGTATGTATGTATGTATGTATGTATGTATGTATGTATGTATGTATGTATGTATGTATGTATGTATGTATGTATGTATGTATGTATGTATGTATGTATGTATGTATGTATGTATGTATGTATGTATGTATGTATGTATGTATGTATGTATGTATGTATGTATGTACACAATCATTAATGCATGTATGTTATTTTGTACCTTTGTATGTTTGTACGCATGTATATGTGTCTAATTGCATGGTTTGTAATAATATGGATATCAATTTTGTTCCAAAAAGACAACTGCGGTATACTGCCTTGTGAAAATTGTGTATAAAAATGGAAAAACTAGAATGGATCTTCCCTTCGCTGCTATATCTACCCGTCTGAAATTAATTTCCAATCCTAAAAGCTGTGCCCGATTAAAGCCTTCCAGTGCCCTTAGCACTGAAATTCTTACGGTGTCCCTCACCCCCGCCTTTAAAATGTGAAACTCAACAAAAATAATAAAAACTCAATATTGAAAGCTAACCAGGAGGGAAAATATCAGTGTTGCCATCATTCTAAAGAAAAATATACTCGTACATGCAGATCGAAAAAGTCCTATATAATTCATTTTGTATTATCAACAACTAATGTTAATTTTTTTCTGGTGCCACGTGCTTAATGAATAAAATTTGGCCCTACCTAAAAATACGATGACGAAGACGCCAATAATGATGATACTAAAATTGAGGAAATGGATAGAGGTAGACAATAGATGAGTAATAAAAGAAGGAAGGAGAAGATAACATAAGAGACTGAAAGATGGGACGGGTTGGGTTATTACATGAAAAGGCATTAAAATAATACTAACAAGAACACAAAAAACATAGGAAATAAATAAATAAATAAATAAATAAATAAATAGGCAAAGACCAGAAAATATGATGGAAGGCTGGCTGTATGACTGTCTGGCTCTATGGCTGTAGGACTAGCTTGCTGTTTGGTTGCAAGGCTGGCTGTCTGGATGGCTGTATTGCGGTATTACGGCTGGCTGGCTGGATATAAAATGCAAAAAGAAGAAAGGTAGATTGGTTGGGTATTACGTGTAGTGTTGACTGCGGTCAGTTATACGTCAATCGCTCGTTAGAAGAACAGACGGACGAAACAAAAATTAGAATGAATGAAGTGATGGCTGAGTCACGAACTGACCGACTTACTGAATTAATTAATGGAAAATGGTATTGTATCCCTATTTACGCCGAAGGAACTGATAACAAAACCCCTTGCCTAGGTATATGGCCTCGTGGCTTTGGAATTAGATGGTTGACTTTGACCGGAAGTCCCTAACCGATAAAGTATCTCCATGACATCACTTAGAAGCTGGATAAAATATCATAAACACATAAAAATCTAAAATTAAAAATGGACGCTTCACTAAGTCTCAAACGTAAGGCAATCGAAATTAAATCAACTCACAGGACTATGGCATCACTGTTAACAATTACCCATACAAGAAACACACGAACCCTTTTTTTTTAAATAACAAGTTTTTAAAAATTATTTCATGGTTTTTTTTTGGGGGGGGGGGCGGATATATCGAGTTGAACATGGTTCTTTGATATAGTCTACATTTCCAGGCAGAAAGTTACAATGCATCAATCAAATGTTTCAGGTGCTAGTAATAATTGAAAATGCATATCTGTCAGACGCTTTACTGAACATCGATAGGATTTTAAGAAGTTCATTTAGTTTCCAAACGATTACAATATCTGGTACATCTGCTGAATTTCAGAATAACAAGTCTGCTCTTGTTACCTTGTGTTTGATAAATTTATTGCTAGAAAATGTACTGTTAAAACCAGCACCTTTTCTTCTACCGTTCAACTCAACCCACCCCATCCATCCCCGGCTAAGAGTGCTGGATGACTGAGCCAGGGATTGCTGATGTGCTGTGTCTCTGGGCAATAGGGTGACAGAATAAGAGATTGTTAATGTGGTGTGTCTCTGGGCAAAGAACGTTAATCACATTGCCTCTGCAATTTTTTGCCTTTGATGTATCGATATGCCTTAACAAAAGGCAAGCAAACACAGGTGCGCATGAACAACAATGCACACATCATAATACGATACATATGTATGTATGTATGTATGCATGCATGCATGCATGCATGCATGCATGCATGCATGCATGCATGCATGCATGCATGCATGTATGTATGTATGTATGTATGTATGTATGTATGTATGTATGTATGTATGTATGTATGTATGTATGTATGTATGTGTGTGTGTGTGTGTGTGTGTGTGTGTGTGTGTGTGTGTATGTATGTATGTATGTATGTATGTATGTATGTATGTATGTATGTATGTATGTATGTATGTATGTATGTATGTATGTATGTATGTATGTATGTATGTATGTATGTATGTATGTATGTATGTATGTATGTATGTGCAGTGAAGGTCCTCTTACATTTTTAGAGATAATGAGCTTATTTGAACCTTGAGGAATTATTTGAACTGGTCTTGCGGTGTATTGGGGGTGGGCAGAGATGGGAAAGTAAACAAGGGAAGTAAAACAATATATAATAACTGCACTTTATGTGGGTTAATGATAACAACAAAAACGATCCACATTAATTAACGCCTTTTAAATTTACAAGTGAAAAATACTGAAAACGCTGGAGACACATGTAGAACGTGTTTAAGCCTAGTCTGCCGTATGACCAGACATGGACACCCGTATTTATACCATTCTAGCACATATCCATTTTGAGAAAAACAAACCTAAAATAAATGTATAATCTATTTTAAAACATGATCGAATTCTTTTGTTTTAAATGCCACTCTTTGTAACCGTACACTGACTTTCGTCAGTGTTTATTTGTTATCGTAAATATATCATGAACTCCTTTCGCCACGCTTCCTTCATTTGACTTTTCGCTGTATTTATATAACGTACAACTTTGGATTTGTTTTGTTACAAGGACAAATTTGTTTAGACCCCCAGGGTGAAATTCCGGTATCTGTATTTTTTTATTTGTCCCGGTGTCCTAAATATGATTTGATATATTTACTTTCCAAAGAGATGCGGATAAAATTTCACTCTTTTGTACTACCATGGAAATGCCTCGACGACTACATTAAAAGATTATTGACGATTAAATTTCACATGGCTATATTATTTTAATTGTTACAGTGATTGAAACTTATACTTACAAGCTTATACGTTCAATTGTATAGAGTACTTGACACCTGTCTATTGTTTTAAGTGTAAAATCACACGAAATATTTTGCGGCGATAAGGTTAAAGTTTTCACACTCTGACGGACGTTTTTACAATTTATGAACTGGATTCATTTTGGAAGAAAGTGTAGTATATCTAAGTGTTATGAATATAAACGATCGTGTGAAAGGGTGTATGCAACTATTATAAGAACTATCTTTTAACAATATATTTCTAGGTACTAAACTCTATTATTATATGGCTAGATATAGCTTACCGTCTGTACTTACTTACAGGTCGAGTCTAGCTGCAAAAAATATATATCCTTATTTGTCATCGAACGATAGGGTACCTGAGGTTTGTTCTACTAATTATTCCTTAAAAAATGACGTAGACTCTGGTATGTCCACGCACTATGTAAAGGCATGTCTGGATCTTTGCAAATTACAAGCAACTATAATCGATGGTGGTGGTGTTTATAATTTTTAACGTAGCTTTAACAATTTTTCAGTTATATCGCTACGATGTCTGCAGTGTGGCAGTTTATAGTGATGTCTAGCTCTGGGGCATCATGCCGCAGAAATGTAGCATGATGTCCCACCCAGTCACGTTATCCAGGCACCAGGCCGACCAGTTCTAACACTAACCTCTTAATGCTGAGCGTCAAGCAAGGCAGCTGTTAGTACCATTTTTGTAAGTCTTTGGTAGTATCGTAGAATTAAATTATTTGAGTAATTTAAAATACAAGTAATAATAATAAGTACAATACTAAACATATACAACCAATGACATGAAACTAAAAATGTTTAATTTGGACCAATACTTATAAAATTAGCGATAAAACGGGGAAGGGATTAAAAAAAGAAAATATCAAAATTGTAAATATCTCCAGCCAGCCGTTAATTCCTTGATTAGACTGGCTGACTTACTTCTAACTGAGTGAATAACTAATGTAATTTAAAATGTTAAAGTAAACTTAATTGAATATAATATAATAGATATCAAACAGAGTTTGATACTTGATCACAAATCTTAAATAGTAACATTAGGATATAAAACCTAGCGTGATGGACGTACGTACGTACGGACAATCTATATATTCCCCACAAATTTCATGTAAATCAGTCCGGAATCCGAAGTCGTGAAACATCTTGACTATAAAACTGATCTCAGACAAAAACTAAAATTTAAATAATAATAGAATCCCAAAATTTAGATAAATATCCTGTTCATTTGTTTTATTGTGGCTGTTTTCTAAGTTAGTTTTGAATACGTCATTGACTATATGATGCTAAGGATAAGGCTGGATGAGAGTTAGACGCTCTACCAATTAACACACAAGCGTACACGCACGCTCGCATGTATGCACTTACATAAGGGCACAAATAGATCTGATTACGAATATGATATGTTCTTATATTGGAAGGAAAAGTCTATTTAATCAATTATATATGAATTTTTTGTATCTATTAATATACTGAAACAATTTCAGAACTAGAAATATTATTTTTGTTCAGATTCATAGGACAAGTTATCTATACTTTCGCGAAGTGCTTAAGAAACGCAACGGCAAAAGTTACCATGCATCACATACAATTGCACGTATTGTAACAATGTTCGTTGGTCTGGGCCAAGGCACAAATCAGTGTAGCAACAAAAGTCCGGCTACTCAATCTTATCGTCATCCAAACTGCAATCTATGCATGTGAAACGTGAAAGACGTTGGCCAGGATTGCAAGGAGACTTAACGTCGCTCAACAGCAATGGTTGCGTAGATTCCTGCAAATCTCATACAAGGATCGCATCAAAAGTAGAGATCCACCAGCAAACAGGCAACGATATTGTGACAGAGCGCCGGCCACGTTTTACAGGCCGCATACTCTGGCAACCAATATGACGGTATCCAAGAAACGCCATCTCGTGGACGCCGCGGGGAAGACGGAAACTAGACCGCTCCCGAACTACATGGCGAAGCACCTTCATAGAAGATCTGAGAGCGCTGGGCATATCTTTGGATGACGCTGAAACCGTTGCGACAGATCAATCTAAATGGAGAGCACTCGCAGCTCAATGGGCCGAACGCGCAGGAGGAACTAAGTCTAAGTCGTTGGTCAAAATAATGTTCGTGTAATATTCTCAAAGTGTTGGTCCAAAGTCGTGCAGAGATCATTGGTAACTCAGCGGTTAAGGCGTTTTATTAGTGACTAGAAGTGTGCTGGTTAGTTCCTCATTCTTAGATCAATCCGGATATGCTAATGTTGTGTGTCCTTGCCTTACCGCAATATAGATAAAAATTGTGACAGTCTTTGAAGTCTGAGTTATTCACCTGACCATTGCTAAATTTAATTTATTTTTTAATTGCAAAAAAAATATTTCAAAACGTGGATGGGAACCTGCATTATGCTCCGTTAAATTTCTAACATATAATATACGTAAAAAAAAAAACAATTGATGATATATTCCATTACTTTTGTAATCAGCATTATGACAAAATATTGCAATCAGTATGGTATTTCAGGTAAAGAACCCAGTGGAATAGGAGGACTTGAAATGGTACGTTATCACCCAGACAAAGCTAATGACTCAAGGTCACCATGGTCGCTTTAGGAAAAGACGTCATCGCGTTACATCTGGTATCCCCTAAAGGTACAAGTCAACAAGTAATATGGGGTAAAGTCATCCTGACGGCGATTTTGCGAAAGTATTGACGGGCGGGTCCTGAGAGTATCAGCGTAAGGTAAATACAATTTGATTTTGCTATCGTCATCATTATCATGCTCGTAACCGTCATCGTAATAATAATGTTGCTGAAGCAAAATATCAGTAATATCAGGGACCAACCATTTTTTTTCCCCAAATGGCTTTAAGTTTTTCGGGAAAGGTAAGGATTGTGACCTTCAATTAGCTTGAGATAAAGTATTTTTGCTCTGATTTGTATAAAATCTAAATCCATCATTATGTTGGATTTTTTTTTATCTTGAGATAAAGTTAAAACAGAATTTCTTTTTCTAATCATAAAGTAGTCGGTCCCCAACTCTCGGTACTTAGTCCAAATTCAGTTTACATGTAATTCATTATGAAGTTTAATAATATAAAACTAATATCAATCTTTTCAACTTACAAGTTTGGATGTTGATTTAGAAAGGGCTGTATTAAGATTTGTCAGTTTCGTTTATACCATATCTGGCAATTTGAAATATGTTTGCTGCCTTCACGGGTTAAGTTTGAGGTAGGAAATCAATGTGATTTATTCTCATTCCTAAAGAGAAGATGGCGTCGGACATAACATTTATGAATTCAGTTGGCATGTGGCCACATGATTTAATTGCCAATTTCCGAATAATCATCTCTAAATTTATTTAAGCTTAATGTTCATAATGTCAGCTACAGATGACAATATTGTGCAAATCGTCCATTTATTTGACATCCGCGGGCGTAGACAAGTTCTTCTTTTTCTATGCATCTTTGGACTCTATATTAGAGATATATTTAATATTAAAAACTCAACACCACCACCCGATCGTGTTTATTTTTTTTTATTGACATGCTCCTATTGTGCAAGATTGATACATCATTGTGTATGCTATAATAGACAAGCGCATCTTCTTTTGCAAGACTGACCAGATTGTATCTCTAGCGGACACCCGGATGTAAACTTGAGACAAGCAGAACCATTTTTTTTCTAAAATCGCCCTCAGATATCACATCATCCTACGTCTGACTGCTGGATACGTTGAGAACATATTTATCCAATTAGGGTGACAGAATACGTTATGAATGAAGAACGTAAAAGAGGACATAACAACGGAAAAAAGTTATAAAGAACGTTATAATGTAAACATGGCAACATAAAGTCCAATTCTAGGTTATGTCGTGGAGGGTTATTTGCCCCTGATTCGATGCCGCTTGCTTCTTGTATGTAACTGAAATTTTAACGTACTTTCTGTTTCCAACAAACGGTTCGATAGTCTGAGTCTGAACAACATAAATATAGTTAATTATTTCTACATGAAATTTATGTTTCAGAATAACTAAAATTAATCAGAAAATAAGATTAGCTCAGAATAGGTACCCTAATCAAGACGGGAATACCGCCTCAGGATAAACAAAATACACCAATTTCCACCCACGTTATATATAGATGGGTCGAAGTCAGCACCAGTATCCGAAAATATCGGCGTGATACCAAAGCATATATCATATCAATGATAATATTGGTAAATACGGAGTTCAGGTCAATAAAATGGAGGACTTCACCTAAGTGTATTTCTTCAAATTTGTTATGTTGGCTTTGTTAAGAATAACTTCTGCCTGCGTTAAATTTCTCCCATCTCTTAAGTTTTTTAAATATGGAAAGTGGTGGTACTGTTTTTGATACGCTTACAACAACAAGAACAACCACCACCACCACCACCACCACCACCACAATAACAACAACAATAATAATAATAATAATAATAATAATAATAATAATAATAATAATAATAATAATAACGACGTCGACGACGACGACGAAGAAGACGATGATGATCATTATCATTATCATTTCTTTTCTCCGACTCATGCAGTTGTAATTAGGTCAGGCACACGGACGATAAGAGCGTACAGTTAGAAAAAAGTCATCCTGTAGTAAGGATGTAAAAGCCAATGACGTACCCTCGTGTTATGTTCCGACAGTGTGTGTGTGTGTGTGTGTGTGTGTGTGTGTGTGTGTGTGTGTGTGTGTGTGTGTGTGTGTGTGTGTGTTTGTGTCGGGTGGGGGTGGGGGTGGGGGTGGGAATGTGTGTGTGTGTGTGTGTGATATGGATTTTTAAAGCAGCTTTTATCATTTTTCAGTGATATGGCTAAAATATTTGCCGTGTGGCAGCTTATAGTGATGTCTAGCGATGAGGCATCATGCCGGAGACATGTAGCATGATATCCCACCCAGTCACATTATCCTGACACTAGGCGGACCAGTCCAAACTCTAACCTCTTAATGCTGAGTGCCTAACCAGTCAACTGTTAGTACCATTTTTATGTGTTTTATGACTCGGGAGGGGTTCGGACCCGCGACCTTTATTATTTGAGGCAAGCGCTCTAATTACTAATACATTGGGGCGGTATAGTACTAGTGGAAAAAAAAATATAAAGATCTAACTCTATTGAACTTGCACGTTTCACCGTCTTTTTTGTGAGATTACCTGAAGTTAAATATAAATCGCAGTTTTCATATCATTTAATATTTTTGTTTTACTTCTTATTGGCAGAAACCGCGAGTTTGTTGTCAGAGTAAGACCTAAAAAAAAAGTATTCGCCAGTTTTGTTTTGGATTCACTTTCGAGTAACGAAACTGATAAGCACCAAAGATTTTTGAAAGCTGTAAATCTAATTTTGAGTTTGGGTATGCAGTCCAGTGAAGGAATTTCGTAAATACGGGGTCTTAATTAGCTTTTGTATTTCATTTCTTTTATTGTATAACTAACTTTCGGAATTTATTCACGATCTATGTATGTTCTCCGTTACTACAATTGTGACAAACTCTATTTAGTTTTTTTTTTGTAAACTGATTGAGAATGTAATAGACAGTTGCAAATTTCTATTTATCGATACGTGACAAGATTATCTTAAGTAAGGTACATTTTGGATAGATAGAAATACGGTTAATCATGTGAGTAATATTTACAGAATGGAAAACAAAGGTAAAATAGTTGCCCAAAATAAATGAAAGAAAATATACAAACCTTTGTGTAAATATTTTAAATACTTTTTGCCAGAGATTCAAAAAATTTTCGTCGACTGAAGGCAATATCCCACACAGAAGACGAGAGTAAATTTGTATTCGTAGGTGTAAGGAATTCGAAAAACTTGATAATGAAGATACTGTTACGTTTGTTTCCTACTATATGCAGCGTTATACCGACTCTATTCGACTTTGACAGTGATTTTGATTATTCCTTGCGCTCACTTTGACTCCTAATGCATTTCCAGCAAGAGATTGCAGTATCAGTTTATGGCACTAAGAAGATTCACAGGTACAATAGTTTCGGAAGGTAAAATACCACAAAGAAGTCAAAAGCAAATTTGTAAGAATAAGGTGTAAGGAATTCCAATAACTCAATAATGTTGTCAATGTGAAGTTTGTTTACTACTGTTTATTACTTTTCTGGCTAGAACAGTAGGTGGGAACACAGTCGATAAAATTACGGTATGTATACTTACAAATAGCATCTGCCTTAAAGCTATTATTGGCAGAGAAATTCCCGAGTTAGAATTTGTTTATTTAAAAAAAAAAACAAGATTCCAAAGGCAATGCTTTTTATGAGTTATATTGTTCAATTAAATTTAAAGGATGCTAATTAAGATCTAAAGAGAAGTGAGATGAGTGACAAAAACTCAGTTTTTCAACAAATCCCAAAACCTAGCATGTAAGTAAAATTTCCAATACACATTAGCACTTTGACCGCTATGAAAGAAAAGTAAAATTAAGTATTCTAGCATTAAATAGTTCATAACTTTAACATAATTCATATTGATTTCAAATTATGACATTACCGGCAAATTATGTAAAGAAAGACGGTAGGTCTATAAACAATTTAATCACAACATTTGGTGAGAGTTAATTACCTTGTACGGGAAGAGTAGACTTTCTTAAGTTGCAAAATAAAATAATACTAGATCACATACTTTAAAAAAAAATGATTTAAGTACAAGATGTAGATTTTGACTGTCATATTTTTCAGGTAACAGTGTTTCGTGACTAGTAAAACATAAATCAGAGAATGCCCACATAGCACGCCATATATGAATATATTGGGGATTACGCGATTGTTTATCTTGAACGGATTTTGTTACCGTGACTACGCCTGTCGATAAGGCAACCAAGGATTATTCCCCTTTGTCCAGGCGTATAACATACAGAGTCTCTCTCTCTCTCTCTCTCTCTCTCTCTCTCTCTCTCTCTCTCTCTCTCTCTCTCTCTCTCTCTCTCTCTCTCTCTCTCTCTCTCTCTCTCTCTCTCTCTCCAATAGCAATATCAAACTGAAACAAGAGAGACATGAAATAATATAGTGAAGGAACAGAGTAAGTTAGATGTTATTAATAAACGAGGATAAAAATATGCTATATGTGTATATCACATACGTAACAGCAAAACTGTTATAAAGGCGTATATCAGCTGTAAATACAAAATAAATTATCTATATTCCACACAAAACTAAGATTAATAAAGGTGATGAAAAAATTATAACCACTAAACTGGGCAGAATCACATATGTCTAAACAGTTTATCAAAACTTGTGCAAACTGAAACATTAACCTTATATTTAGAACCCAAAAATATCGTCATGATGCCATTATTATAAAAAAAAAATATAAAAAAAACGCCACCAGAACGTCGTCACAGATACGTCCATGGTCAAGAGATGCACTGCTTACTTCATTGGTTTATTAGTTTTATTAGCTCGTGCATATACGTTTTCAAATTACGCACGGGCATCGTAACTTTAATAGAATAGCTCGTGATATTTTGCTTTATTACTACTACGGCTGTATAGATAAGTTCGGAATTAGGATGAAATCAATAAACTGAAGTATTAAACAATTTGGTTCGACTTGCAATCGATCTAACATTCTAGTAAATAAGTTCTAATATCCTTAATTGACCAGTTATTCTGCATGACATGCTATACTACTACTACTACTACTACTACTACTACTACTACTACTACTACTACTACTACTGCTGCTGCTTCTGTTACTACTACTGCTAGTGTGTGTGTGTGTGTGTGTGTGTGTGTGTGTGTGTGTGTGTGTGTGTGTCGCCGAGTCCATATCGCCTACGTGTAATAGTTCTAATTCCTTTATGGAATACATTTTCATTTTGGTTTTGACTACGTATCTGCTATCTAGATTATAATGATTTTATTTCCCTGTTTACACCATGGGACGTGATTAAGGAGGTCATCACATTCTCTCGCTAATCCGAACTGTCTTTCTCTATCTGACAAATCAAAACATAGGTTGGAGTTATACATAATTACCTTTTAAATTGGAATAATTGTAAAACTTTATATCAATAACTGAAGAAAATAAAAACCAAACAACAAAACATCTGCATCTGTTATTTTAAAATATGTACCTATTTAGTTTTATGTTTGTTTTGACCGTTTTCTGTAGAGTAAACACATCAACCCGCAGTCACTTGGGTTGTACTAGGGTACTCAAACATGCCCTTTTCAAAGATACCTGTAGTTTTCTGTGAGTGTGCGTTACAGGCTTTATTGTCTGTCTCCTTCTTCACTAAGATATACACTGGAATGAAAAATGTCGGTACAGAAAAAAAAAAAAACCAACACAGAGTAGATTATCTTTAACCAAAATAACAACAAGAAATATATGCATTTAAAATTAAAACTATTTTGTTGTTGGCCTAAATGCCAGTGTAGTTATTACATTAATCTGACATCCGCCTATTGTTTTTGATATACCAATAGTTTGTCTGTATGTCTTAAAGAAAGTGCTGTATTTTTATTAACAATATTTCGGATTTAACAAAAATATTACAACAATCTTTTGTTCATCAGAAGACAGACCAATGTACGCATCTCGCTTCTATATTCGTTACCGCTCCAGTGGCCTGGTGGTTAGAGTGTCCGCCTCGTAGGTCGTGGGTTCGATTTTCTGTCGAGTCATACCTGAAGACTTACAAAATAGAACTAACAGCTGCCTCGCTTGGCGCTCAGCATTAAGAGGTTAGTGTTAGGACTGGTCGGCCTGGTGTCAAGATAATGTGACTGGGTGAGACATCATGCTACATGTCTGCGGCATGATGCCCCCAGTGCTAGACACCACTATAAATTGCCACACTGCAGACATTTTAGTGATATGACTGAACAAATTGTTAAAGTTAGGCTAAATATCATAATCACATCATAAGTACATCTATCTTCGTTGGTGACATTAATTTGTTTCTATTTTTGTTATTGCTGTTCTGTTGCATTCTATTTTTGTAGATGTTGCTTGAATTAGTTGTCGTTTCCGTTTGTTAATGATGACATAGTGGTGAAAGAGGTTCTGATTAAAAGAGATTACGCTGTTGACATCCAAAAAGAAGAAGAAAAGACGATGACGTCGACGATAGTGAAGGTAATGATGATGATGACGATGGCGTCGATAATAAAAATTATGACGACACAACAATGTCATACATTGCCGCTATCGTTATTTTGTGTTTTGTTTGGGCTGTAAGTGACGTCTACTATGGTACGTCCAAAGAAGTAATACCTCCCAGGACCAATACTGGTAACTTCTATGCTATTTTACTACACCAATCCAGCTGGTTCTGACAGTTAACTGCGAACTGCGTGTTGCCAGATAGTGCTAATGTTGGTGATTGATAGTGGTGGTAGTAGTGATGAATAGTGATAGTGGTGTTGATGATAATGATGGTTAGTTATCATGACGTGGTAGTGATGCTTTAGCTAAATATTAATTTATTCCCACTTACAAATATTTATTAAGTTTTACAAGGCAATTGCACTGCCACATAATATTATTTTAAAGTAAATCTTGAATCATGACTTACATTAATCTTTAGAGAAATATCTGGCGTATGTGCGTTTTTTTTTCTCTTCAAATTTACTTAAATAGTTGATTAGTTATTTAAAAAGTGATTACTTCATTATTAGGTCATGTTTCAAGCAAAGTATACGTTCGACTGTTTACATGGATATCACGTTTTTATCTTATTTTCAACGCCTTGATGAACTAAAATACAAAATTGAAAATTTTAACATTCACTTTAACAGCATTGATAGGTTTTATTTAGCTAACCTCGTATATATCTTTCTGATCGTGTCACACATCATTAACCGTATATCACAGATATTCAAAATGCAACTAACACTGCACAAAAGCTAAAAGAAAATGTAGAAGAAAGCAAAAGATTCCTAAACCTCTGTCGAATCCATTGTGCTTTTCAAGTGAGATAGCCCAAATTTAAAAGTTCACGAAATGTTACCTATATAGTTTTCTTTTCATATTTTAAGTACGTAAATTCAAAGACTTGCTTCAGGTTGTCATATGCAAAGATTTTCCTTTAGTTACGTTATGTACGCAGCAGAGTTCATCTAAATATGTCCTTGTCTCTGGTAGACTCCATTTTCACTAGTAGCATATGAAAGGGGTAGGAGGGCGGAGTGATTTTCATTTGCTAAGTATCAGTGGAAATTTTCGTTAGGGGGCGTGCCAGCGTGTTGATCGACATATTTACCGCAGGATTTATAGCACCTGGAACTTGATAGTACCTTGAAATTGTAAGAGGGGTGGAGCTTAAGATCCAAGCCCAAATGTTCTGAGTAATCCGTTTATTGATCTCCGAGAGAAAGAGATCGTAAAGTGTAGTTCCCATTCATACTTCCAGCGAGCCACAACTAGCATTTTGATTGGTTGAAATATCTGATGGAATGCCTTGGTGCAGATAAAAATAGATTTGCAACTCGGAGACTAAGAGTTCGTAAAATAAAAATTTCCTAAAATTTAACGTTTATCCTTGGATAAAAAATGAATTTGTATAATGTTTGTACATAATATAACATTTTTACTTTATGAGTAACATATTTTGTGCGTTTATATTAATAAAGATTACCAATAAAATCGGTCTTATACATGTGGCGAGTAGGTCAAACTGTTGGAATGTGATGTATAGTTGCATCTATAAATACATATACGCCATTCAAAAAGGTGTATTTACTTTATTATGCACGTTTTCTTCAATATAAATCTTGTCCACAGTGCAGATCAGTGAAATAAAGCTCAATGCTGCAAGTAATGCATCGCACCTTTGTTTACCCAGTCATGTGAAGCTATGTATATATCTATTAAGTCAGTAGAATGCGAAGAAAGAGCAAAACTGCAACCGTTTCATTGAAACATTTCATATTTGTTACGTCTATTAAATAAATATAGCATTTTTGATCTATGAAGCCTAATATTCATTCTGAAATGTCAAAATCAACTTTTTGGGAAATTTTTCTTTGGTAACCCAAGTGGTAAATTCTCCCAAAGTGCTGGCTCGCGCACGCGCAGATGGCCTTCGACGGCAAAAAGCTGTCATTATTAGACGGGGGTATAAAAGGCAGAACTCTGTACAAATCAATTGTTGGCCGGCTACAGGTCGGTAAAAGCCAGACTACTGGAAGTACATAAAATCTTAAGTTGTTCTCCGGCTAACCTTCTACCTCAAGCCCGTATATTGACAAGGGACATTGCGCTGTTTTTAATGTATATATTATTCACTGATAATTTGCTGACTGGATTTTAAATTATTAAAACGTGAACGTTGGAGCGATCTTTACATTTTGCGCCATGGATTTAATGTGTGTAGAGGCCGAATCACATAGACGTGCGTACGAGGACCCTGTCCTGCTCAGTGACAACAGGGTTTTGCACAATTTATTGGCTTTAGAGGACAAATATATGCCGAATTCAGCGTACTTCAAATGTGTTCAGACAGATGTAAAACGGTACATGAGGAAAATGGTGGCACAATGGATGTACGAGGTAGGCCGATATTCTTTAGATCAGTGCCCAAATCGTCAAATATTTCGCTCCAAGTTATATTTTTTTTAATGACAGCTGCTTCATTGAATTTAGGAATAAATTTCACGTAAAAGGATACCAAATTCGTTATTTCAAGTCATTTTGTTACTTTTTAATGATTTTTTCTTCAAGTATTGACGATAAGATTTAGTTGCAATTTCAAGATGGCGGGAAGTTTTATTCGCCACGTTTTCTGATACCTACTGGCTTCAATCGCTTTTCCTTTTTAAACATGCGTCGGAGTAAATTGAAATTTATTTCGTTTGTTAGTGTAGGTGATGCATTTTAATTTTATGCTAAAATTATGAATACTGTTGGTATTGTTGCATTTTTCTTTAATTTTTATGGAAGGTCAAAATTCTGCAGCTTGAGGAATAATAACCTTGCAAAAAGTTTAGTTAAACTTGAATAACAATCAAAACAATTCATTTCCTCCAGTTTTGTTTTATTAGGCATTTAGACCTATCATTGATGCATACAATTTTAATGGAAAAAGTTAATAAAAACTTTGTTTTTTATTTTTACAAATATTTTCTGTGACCGACATGGTTATACTTTTTTTAGTCTGGATTACGTCGCTGTGGCGGAACGCTATCGAGCATGTGCAAAATATTCAGTGATACGAAAGTCAGTGGGCCAATATAATTTCACGTCCCAAACTCGTGACATCCTTTCAGTTGCTCTTCCACCAATATGCATCTTTGCATATTTGTGATTGCATCCAATCCATAATTTAATTAGCATTGATCGATTTACCATTTAGTAGAGCAGTTTGAACTTTGTAAATAATTATATCGGAAATGTATTTATCAAATGTATTTTCTTTAAAATAAACTTTTATATAATAATGTCTTTTCCTGCAGGTTTGTGACGAACAAAAGTGCGAAGAGGAAGTGTTTCCATTGTCTATGAATTACTTGGACAGATTTTTGTCAATAATTGACACACCAAGGACTAGATTGCAATTACTGGGTGCAGTGTGCATGTTCATTGCTTCAAAATTGAAGGAAACAAATCCACTAACAGCGGAGAAGTTAGTGATATACACAGACAATTCTATAACTTTGCAGGATCTTAAGGTACATATTTTTTCTTCATATTTTTTATCTTCTAGTCTTCGAGCAGATATCCCCCTCAGTCAAGTTCGTACGGATAGTAAATCTAAAAAGGTAGTGTACTGTTGAAATCAGTTGATTCGTCTATCTCTTTAAGTTGCAGGTTTTGGATATATACAATTCCCTCAAAGTTATCACTCTTATTTCAAGATCTCCCTAGCAGAGTAAATTGCCGGTTGTGGTACAAACGCTTCGGCAATACGAATAAGGTATAGGTAACTTAGTGACTGTAATCCAATGGTATGTACTCCACTCATTATCGACTCCTCACTAGTGCCTGCGTTGCCGTTTGGTTTCTGTAAAGTTGCTCGGTGAGAAATTTTCCCACACGCCTTAATCCAAACCTCTCAACATCACTCGACTGTTTTCTGGTCTATGGTTGCAGAGCCTGAAATTGAGACGCGCGCGCATGAAATGACACTGGTTTGTAACATTGTTTGAGTGACAGCTGACTTGACTCGTTACTATGTTCGTTTCATCCGCATTGCCCTGAGTCAGCGAATTTGATAGTGAAAATGATTAATTCGGATTGGAGAATATATTCTATTATTGGTAAAGGTTTTTAAAATTGTTTATTTAATCTCTTCATTGGAAGGGGGTGATGTAACCCCATATAACGTTAAAAAAGATTGCAGTTGAAGAAAGATTACTTTGAAGAAAAATGAAATTTCATTTAACTGATAACTGTCGATTTTTTTTTTCTCTTTCATTCATTTGGTGGCTGGCTGTGCAAGTAAAACTCGGATTTAACATTTTCATGCAAGGATGGTTTACACTCTAACTAGTCAGCTATAGTCATAGTTTATTAACATAGGACTTCCAATGAATCCTGAAAAGGCAATGTCCAGAACAGATTAAGTGAGAAAGAGGTCAAAAGAAAAACAAAACTGTTTTACAAATACTTAAAGTAACCATAAATTTGAGATTTCTTAATGATAAATGTGAGGCTTATTTTTGAAAAAAATAAAAGTTTACAAAATTTGAAAAAAGAATTTCAATTATTAATTGCCATGTTAAAAGATGTACATTTTTTTTATTTAAAAAAAAAACTAATTGGGTAATTTTCTTTTACGTATTCAATTTCCTTTTCAGGACATGGAATTGATTTTATTAAATAAATTAAAATGGGACCTGTCTGCAATTACACCTCATGACTTTGTTGAACAAATTCTGTGTCGGCTTTCACTAGGGAAGGAAAAGGCTGAAACAATCAAAAAGCATGCACAGGCCTTCATAGCATTGTGTGTAACAGGTAAGTATTTTCTTTATTTTTATTTAAAATCACTGTGCCTTTGAGTCAATATTGCACATTTTTGTTAAGGTGTGCCATTTATTTAATTTGCATGTATTTACTTCCGGTACTTAATTAAGTATTGTATCTTTATGAAATTTGTGATTCGTTCTTTTTTCTAAACCAAAAAATTGTTTGCTTTCTCAGTTTTAACTCCCACAAAGTGCCAAAGATCATGGATTATAACTACATATATAGCTACTTTGCTGTAATTTTTGACAGAAATTCACATAATCTTGCATTGAATACCAGATCTAGCTTGGGTGGTATTAGGGATATTTCAATTAAAGTCGTTGACTCTGGACCAGTAACTCCCTGATCAGTCTGTTTACCTTAAGCTGTGACCACATGTCACACTTGGACAAAATAAACATTAATTACCCCTACTGAACACTCCAGTGCACATTTCTCATTACTGGGCTTACAGCATTATGCCTTCAAGAGTTGTTTGCCCCTTGTCCATGCAGATTGCATACATGGCTCATTAGTTTTGCATGCAAGAGGTTCAAGTGTGATGAAAACAATGACCGTAAAATATTTTTTAAATGTGAAATGTATGCAAATTGACCCATTTGTATTCTTATGAAGTGAATTTTTAAAGCATTTTTTTTATGAATGGATTCATTGTTATAAATCCATTCCAGAGGCAAAATTTGAAATAATTGAAGGTTTTGTTGTTTAAATTATAAAATTTTTATAAATTATTTCTCATCTCAGGTTTAGAAAAAAGTCGTTAAAATGGTTCATTTTTCATACAAGTAGGTGACAGTTTGGGAAAATTTTACCTGTTGAAGGAATAGGCCATGTGATAAATACCTGATATATCACAGCAAATTAAATGTCATTAAATTGTCCATTTACCTTACTATTGTCCTCCAAGTTCAGGCACACGACTGTAGCAATTAAACATTTGTTACCACCTGCTTCAGGGCAGGACTACTGGGGTAAACATCTGCTCCAGGGCAGATCTAATGGGGTAAAAATTTACATTTTCAAAGTTGAAAAGTATCTTCACACCTGTTATCCAATACCAGCACTACATTGGTAGCCCCCAACAACCTACTACATTCAGATAGGTTCTCCTACAAATTAAAATTTAATATCTTCACAAATCACCAGATCCTTTGTGTTTTGTACCTGATGTGTGGCACACGACTTGTTAATAAGCAGCATAGCTCTGCTCACTGAATCAGCTGATGAAAGAAATGAATTTGCAAACAGGTGCACTTTTTACCTGGGCAAATGGGGGCAATCTCAGCTTTTATCTGTCTTCTTGAGTGCTGGAATTTTTCACCTGTCAGGACTGTTTTATGTTGCCTTAACCTAATTCAACCTACCTCTTAGATCTCAAATCCTTCATCTGTTTTTTTTTTTTTGTTTTATATTTCCAATTAATTTGCTGACCTTTACTATGGTTGAAGTTGGTCCTTTTGATTTGACCAGGTCTGTCAGTCATGTCTGACAATTCCATTAAGGTATACCTTTTTTTTATGGAAAGTTAATATAATCATTTTACATGCTTAAATGATGAAAAAAAAAATTGAAAAGCCATGGAATGAATTATTTTACATGCAAGTTGGTGAATTATTGTAATTGTGGATTCATCATGCATGATGGTCAGTTTTTATGGCAGTAGCAATGCCCAAAACTTATTGCTTCAGATTAAATTATTTCACATGATTTTGAATGTCTAAACCAACAATTTTTTTTTGGTCAATTTCTTGGTGTGCAGAATTTCAGTATATTAAAAACTGAGGAATTTTGTTTACCTGTAAGCCTATGGAGTGTGAAATAGTTTGAATTCCTTGCCTGTAAATGAGGAAACAAAGTGTCGCCTGTGGCCATTCTGTTTTGCATTCTTGATTCATTTTCAGTGTTAAGTACATCTTTCTCATAAAATTTTTTAATGTGATAGAAATTTTGTATGTTGCTTTGGGCAAGTATTTTTTATTTTAATAGTTTGAGGTGTGACTATCACCTAAAAAGATCATTATAACAGGTGTTTTGATTTAGTGACAGATTTGATAAAATTGAAAAACAATGAGATAAAATACTGCTCATCATATAGTGCATATAACTTGATCTAGGACAAGGTAATGTGACCAGCTTATAGCTGCTTTGTAAAGAATTATTGTTAGTAAGACAGTATAAATACTAATATTATTGTTAGTAAGACCATACAAATACTAATATTACTACTGTTATTGTTAGTAAGACCATACAAATACTAATATTACTACTGTTATTGTTAGTAAGACCATACAAATACTAATATTACTACTGTTATTGTTAGTAAGACAATACAAATACTGATAACCCAGACTTGAAATATATAAAAAGTTTAAGGTATTATTGTAAAGTACAAAACTATACAGCTGTCTTATTTTCTTCAAAAGTTCTTTATAAATATTTTAATTTTTCTTGCTCTGAACAATTTTGTCATATTCCAGATTGCCACAGGGTTTTTTTTTATTATCTTCCCCATTTAGCCCTTTTTGAGTATAAGATTGGTTATTTTATTTCTTTAAGTTGAAATAATAAAAATGTGAACTTGAAACAAAAGATTAGAAATTATTTGTTTTCAATTGCACAGATTGCGAATTCATGATGTACCCCCCATCGATGATAGCGGCAGGGAGTGTTGGGGCAGCCATACATGGGCTAAACCGCACATCACCACACATCGACTATGAATTGCTGGAAAAATTACATCAAATCACAGGCATTGAAATTGTGAGTGTTGCCATACATATTCCATGTTTCTCTCTCCGTTCTTCACATGGATTTTCAGAATTCATCCCAGTTTCTCTAAATTGAAAAATTGTTAACAGACTGTCAAAACCATTTGATTTCCAAATTTTATTTGTTAAAACCTCCTTTAAAACAATATTGGATTTCCCCCTCCCCCTATACATGGATTAATATTGTTAAAAAAACCAGGTATAGTATGATGTGTTTACTTTAATCTGTAGGGAGTTCAGGTTCCATAGAATTTAGGTTACAAGGTAAACAACAACAGGTTGATGAGTATGAGCCATTACAACATAATTGCTGTGGTTTGAACAAACGGATTTATTTTTAACAAGAATGCTAACATCTTGTTATAAAACCTTCAGTTTTAACATTCAAATCAGTTCTTGCAGTGATGTTGTTTCTCAAGACAAATGGGAATGCATTATTATTTGTAAATGTTTGAAGTCTCTTGATACATAGAGGAAGAGAGCTAAAAAATTATCAAGGTATCAATATATATCTACATGGGATTTTTTTTTTCTTTCTAGGAATGCTTGCGTTCTTGCCAAGAACAGATTGAGCAAACTTTAGCTCTAAATTTATCAAAAATGGCTGCAATGGGATCCACAAAAACCGATCAGCACTCTCATCACTTGTCGATGTCAACACGCCATTTAAAGGAACAACCCACCACACCTACTGATGTTCAGGATGTTATTTTTTAGTTTTGAGTAGATCATGGTCGAGAAACTGCATTTGTATACAGATTCTATATTGTTATATTTTTGTATCAAGTTCCTCTTGCAAGCCAGATGCCTTTGTTCCAAATATTATACTGCCAGTTTCAAATATAAATCTTCCATTTTTAATAATTTTACAAATGTTACTTTTATTATTGATCTGAAGCATTAAGTATTTCATGTACATTTTTTTCCCTCACAAAAGTATAAAAAAAGGGACCAATCCATTGTTCATTGATCATTCACAAGAGACATTAGGCAGCATGTATAAAACATTCATCCACAGAAGTTTCTAAGTAAAGGTATGATTTAGATAACATTCTTTAATAGTTGTTGATATTTTTTTAAAGTTATTGTTTGAAAATGTTTAGTTAAAACCTACATGTTAGGTTTTGGCACATTTAACACTTTAGGGTTAAACATTGCTTGAAGTCGTTCCATTAAAATAGTGCTCAGTAAATTTGGGACCAATCATGTACCATATGTACTTAAAAAACTTGAGTCCAAAGGTAGACAACATAGACCTTTTTTCAAAGACATAATTTGGCAGCAGTTCAGGGTCATTGTTAATGCAAGCTGTATGGACCCAGATCTGCATGTAAATAATGCATCTGCAAATGTAGGTCTGTGCATAATGCAATTCTGGACTACTTAAGGGTAAGTATATACGGTACAATACTCTCAGTGATACTCATTTTTTTTATATATGAACAGGGTTTCAAGTCTGGTTTGTAAAAGGAACGATGTTGTTATTATGGTGTTGAAAATGTTTAATGATTATTGAAAGTTACTGCCATGTAGGGGTTCCTACATTCTTTGTCTTAATTCACTGAATAAAAATGTTTTGCTTTTTTTTAATTAAAAAAAAAACAAAACAAACTTGTTATCATCCATAGAACATCACAAACTCATTGTGAGTTTTATCCATTGTCTCATTTTTTGGCAAGATTACCTGCTAAAACTCATAGTCTTTTAAAACCATTGGGATATTGGCATCCATGTGAAAATCATGTGATACGTTAACTCTGATCAGTTGGGTGCTGATGAACAAAAACGTGTTGCATGTTCATCACCCGTGTCATTGGACCAAACATCATGGTCACATGATGTAATGTTACATATTCGTATCCAACAACCAGCTATTGCTTTAATGATTTATATTTAGTGCTGCAGTGATGAGAACAGGCTGCTTATTTCAGCCTCGTTAAAAAATGTAGATGTGTAGAATTTTATTTTGAAAAATGCTGATTTCTTTCATGTGTTCTACAAAGGATCCATGAAAACTAATGGCAAATGTCATAAAATATTTATTTGTAATCGGTAGGCTTAGCCAAGCAGGAAATGTTGGAGGCATGCCATCCAAGTGTTGTTTGACAACAAAAGAAAAAAAATCAAAAAGTATACTTTTTCATAATTAAATGTCCAACAAGGTGCTAGGGGCAGATGTTTTTGCCTTTCCTAAAAAGTCGGATCTATAGCATCATCTTGGTCAGGTCAAAGTGCATAATTATGTGATTTCTCACAAAAATTATGTTCTAATGTTTAAAGTTTATTGTATGATCATTCAGTTTCCGATAGTTCCACAACAAACTTGATCGGTGGCATGTTTTTCCATCATTTCAGGGGCACCACTGTGCCTGGCAAAAAAGATGTGTTCAGTCATAAATTATTCATTCGACATTTTCATTAAATGTGTATAATGTTGCTGCATTTTGGAGTCCTTCAGCTGGCTCCCTTATTTATTTTCTTATTTACTGATGATTTAGTGTTTACAAGGTGTTTGCTCCATCAAAAACTTTAAAAATGTTGTTCGATTATTCAGTTTCCAAAGTGCCATTAAATTCAAAGTATTTGATATTAATCGAAGATCAAGCCGATGTTATCTATTACAACTTTTATTGGGGCACGGTCAATGGTTTCACAGGTTCAGAAATCGTTCTACAAGTGGTTTTGTAAATGCAAGAGTTACGTAATTAAAAAAGTTGCTTTAGGTTTTAGTACTTTTAAATCTTAACTATTTTTTTAAAGGTACAGTTACAAAGTAATGCCTCTCTTTGGCTACCTCTACAAATGTGACTCTGATAATATTCTACGCTACCTCACTTATGCGTGAAAAATAATTGCTAATTCATTATGTTTGATGACGATGGGAAAAAAATTTTTATTAGATTTTAACTTTAGAAGATGATAATTGAAATGATCCTGTAGAATATGTAATTTATCTTGAAATGTCGCATTTCTAAGAGAAAATTTTAAAAGTGAAAAAAAAAATGCATGTACAGGAAAGAGAAATTTAGTGAAATGTTAAAAAGATTAAAAGGTAATTAAAATACTTTAGATGTGCCTACGGAATAATGACCCGTCACTGTATATGGTATGGTTTGTTTTGAATAAGATATGAGCAAAAGCTAATGCAGGTTACAATTGTTACATGTGTTGGTGTTGCAGAATAGGGCAAACAGCTTGCGGGCAACGTTCCTCGAATCTTTGTAATGCAAAGCGTGCCTTAGAGACGGTAAAGATAGGTGGTCTTTTCCTGCTTGTATAATGTAAGGCACATGTTTTAAGATGTCGCTGGAACTAGAGTAGGGTTGTCTTTCAGAACAAATGTTATATACAAGTATTCCAATCTGTGATAAAACCATTTTTACCTTTATTTTCGGACGACTCTTCACAATTAAATGTGGGGAATGAACTCCCGTGATGATGGCGTGATTGAAGGAGATGGATGGCAATTTTTAAATGTGGTAGACTGTCATGTTTAGTTTTATTTGTGAAGAGTTATCGCGGGTTTCACAAATGTGAGAAAACTTGATTATGGTGTGCCTTAAGATGGTTAGCAACACTTCATAGGCTGGACTTGATGTGATAATTTATGTAGTGATTTAAGCCGTGAGAGTTGCACTATGCACATTACGATTGAAGATTGAGAAGTATTTTTCGAGATTTATTGGGAGGCCACCATAGTTTTTTTTAAGTATGTATGAATGAACAAAACATGTACAGAGGAGTAAAAGTAATCGGTGGATGGAAGAGGTCTGCATCAGTTGAAGACCTAGTATTTATGTAATTTGTAAGCCTAAGAAAGCCAAATATACCTATACTTCTGTAGGAGTATAGACTTGTACATTGTGTTGTAGTTTGTTTCATTTTTTTTTTTAGGTTTTCTTTTCTACTTTTCGAAAATTTTCATTACAACTGCTGAATTGTCATGAATTAAATCCATGAAGAAATTCATCTGGGTCCATTTAAAGCATGTATTTTATTAAGGAGCTTGATCTGTGTCGAAAAGCTGCTTTTCTGCTGAGATCTGTATATACATCAAAATTATTATGAGCAAATTTAAAACAATAAAGTTATTAAATAACTCCTCACTTTGTTTCTTTTCCAAAATGATTGCACCCATTTTTACTATCTCCCCAAATATGCATACACACATAATTTTTTTTTTTACAGAAAAACTTATTGCTGGTTTCCATCTTGAATTGTATACGTTTTGTTAGTGATGGGTACGATCCAGATATAGAATAAATATGGAAACGTGTGGGTGCACAAACTACATGTGTGTACCGTCTCTTTCAAGTACTAGATGTATTATTAATTAAATGAGGCTGCTTGGGTGACCTAGTGGTACGCGTGTTCGAACTCGGCCGAGTCATACCATCCTTACAAAAGTGGAACTTACAACTACCTCGTTTGGCGCTCAGTATTTTAAGATGTTAATGTAAGGATTTGTGGCATGATGCAGGCTAATGGGTGGGACACGATACTACAAGTTTGTGGCATGATGTCTCGGTGCTAGACATCACTACAAATTACAGACATCACGACTAAAATGTTTTTAAAGCTACGTTAAAAATCCAAATCACGCACACATTCATTAAAAGGAAACTGCTCGGTTTTAAACCATGCTATTAGATATACAGCATCCATATACATGTACTTACATAAAATACATGTATTTTATTTATATCACATTCAATTTTACCGAGACTAATACACTGAGGTAAAAAAAAAAATCGACATTCACACCGACCAGCCAAGAGAGAAAGAAAAGGCATAGGCTTTGGACAGGGATATATGTAAAATGATCCGTTTTAGAACAAATTGTATAGGTCTAGAGAGAAAGAAAGCATCGAATATGTTATATTTGCAATCTAGTCACGGAATTTACATTGCGGCCATCTCGATTCACCAATTTTTATGTGTAACACTATAGATGAATGTCCGTTTTAAAGAGTACACATCGTTATAATGACTAATGTTTGTGATGGTTTCTTTGTACAAGTTACACTTGAGGCGTGTTATGTCTAAGAAAGGACACCTAAAACAAAATAGTATGTCATCTCTCTCTCTCTCTCTCTCTCTCTCTCTCTCTCTCTCTCTCTCTCTCTCTCTCTCTCTCTCTCATATATATATATATATATATATATATATATATATATATATATATATATATATATATATATATATATATATATATATATATAAAGAATCCGTGCACCGTGCATCAGGATGATCAACTTGGTTTAGGGTTACATGGTGCTAGATTAATTGGGTCCCCCGATTATTCAGATCACAAACTTGTGTCGCAAATAAATTTAAAATAACTCTTTTTCGGCTGTCGGCCAAGGCTCCTGCAGACTGTGAAATTGAACGTCTCGAGCGATGTTTCGCTTTTACATGGAAGAAGCGAGTGGTAGGGCTAAATCATGGGTCGTGTCTCAAATTTAAAACCTAGTACTACTTTATTAATGTCAGAACAATTGATACAGGCCGGGCCCTAGGGCAAGGCGAACGAGGCAACCGCCTTGGGCCCCGCGCTTATCAGCAATTCAATTTTTTTAATTTATTTTTTTGTTGCTTGAGGCAACGCTCATCGTTTGCTGCCTTGGCTGCACATCCTATGGCTGGGCGTGAAGTGATACATTATAATTTCAACAGCTAGAATTTAGCAACATTGAGATTATTAACAAAGTTTGATTTTTTTTTAAAAATAGTGATAACATCCGGAGAAACACATGCTGATGTAGAGGAAAGACGCTGGTCACAAAGCGAGCTAGCTTACCGCCGTCAAGGGAAGTCAGGACATGCATGCAGCAATCCAATACATGCCATCATACAGTTATATCAGTTTCATTGATTTGTAAACTGCTGACTGAAAAAAAAAGTATAGAAAGAACGCAACAGAGTTGTTATTACAGATAGGTGAAACAAATTTATTGTATGCATGTCACTGCATCTGGTATTACACTTTTTATGTATAACCCCCCCCCCATGTATCCATGGGGAATCATCAGTGTTGCCCATTCCCAATCACATCCATCACGAATTTCATTTTCTTATTGACTTTACAAGGATTGTTTGGATTACAACTCGCTTCGGTATGAAGCTTTATTATCGGCTCTTGTATATATAAAGCGATTTTCACACACACACACACACACACACACACACACACACACACACACACACACACACCACCACCACCACCACCATCACAGATCTGCCAAGTTTAACATACACAACTTTTGATTTCGTGGAAGGAAGGCCCTTGTTCGGCACTGGATTTAACCTTTAAGCATTTCTTTGACCTACATCCATAAAACTCAATAGCTGGCCACTACATGTCATGTTTTCCGCCACCAACCCACTCCCAAAATCTGCTGGCGACCCTGCCCTTATTTGATTTATATCAGCTGCATCATAAAGGCAGAGTGGGTGGACAAGGAACTGTTTCCTAGTTTGTTCCAAGCTGAGTTTTCGTCGTAGTTGATTTATGTATTAATCATAGGTCCCTCACAAATGCGTTGCTATTTTTACTGCTTATTATTGAAGATTTCCTTTCCACCAATACATATTTAATTAAAAGAAGTTATTTTCACTCTGACGTTTCATTTAAAAAGCTTAAGTCATTATGTAAATTTGTTTTTTCTTTATTTTTGTCACGCCAATTTGACCATACGACATTATGGTGTGTGTGTGTGTGTGTGTGTGTGTGTGTGTGACATAAAGGTGAAGGTTACATGGAAGTTTATTATTTACTCCCTCTTTATATTGATACATCATTTATATATTGCCATCTCATCTCTGTCTGCGATAGTTCGCATCTAAAATTTGGCGAATATGGATATGTGAGAAAGCTTGCCAGTAATTTCTTGTGGGCCGGTGGTTCTTTCAGCGGATTTCCCGGTTTCTTCTTTCACCATTATTACTGGCCGCCATGTATAGCCTATCGTGTACTGAAAAATGGTGATAAGCCCAACAACAACAACAACATTGTATGACTGACATTTTCCCATAACTGATAGTCTTGCTACTTAAGTTATAATTTTCAACAAACAAAATTTGTTTACATGACGGAAATTTCCATAAAACAACCCTCATCCTGGTCTTCAAATTGTGACTTTAGATTTTAGTTTTATATTAAGGTTGATTATATCAGAATTACTCTTTCTTATTTTTATCAGTCGATAGAGAAGCAATTTTAGTTGAGAGGATTTCATTTATCTATTTAAATTATTCATTTGAATTACAGAGTGTTCATTGATTTAGTATTAAATCTGTGTTGGAATTAAGGTGAACTAATTGAACATTTTTGGATTATATTATTGTGATTCATCTATACTGTTGGGATATTAACACATCCGAAACTACTGGCATTATCGGCACATTTAAAATTTGAATTTATCGGAACACCACTAGAATTCCTTCGGAACTCTATATGCTTCGACTTGTTAGAATGTTCATGATTTTTGTAGACAATACTGTACTTTTTCTTCTAATTTTCATTTCATAATCTAGGTAAATAAATTATTATCTGAATTTTACAACAATTTGTTTTTCTCTTTTTCTGTTACTTAGTTTATTACCAAAATTCGTAAGAGAAAATAGGGGGCAGTCGACGGTGATACGAATTTCACTAAAATAGTTAAGGAGAATGTCAGTTTGTTATTTTTAATTTAAATTAACTTTTATGTGTTCTGATTATTTTTAGTTTGTGGTATTTTCATTCACACGTTTGAGAAATTCTTTAGTGAAACCAACCAAGCAAAAAAAAAAAAAAACAATTTTGGCTCAAAATTTGGTTGAAAAGACTGGATAAAATGAGTTGGATTTGATTGGTAAGTCTGAATCTGGCTTTGAAATGAAATTAAATGAATTTAGTTTGTTAAATATACAAATGAAAATAGAGTTTTGAGAGCCTCAGCTTGACGAAAAATTATAAATCAGGAAAGAGAAATGCAGTTGCAGAGAGAGAGAGAGAGAGAGAGAGAGAGAGAGAGAGAGAGAGAGAGAGAGAGAGAGAGAGAGAGAGAGAGAGGGGGGAGAGGAAAATTCAGATGCAGATGCAGATAGAAAGTGACAAAAGAGCAATGTACATACAGGAATAAAACAAAGATAAATGCAAATGCAGTAGGCAGAAAGCGAAATGCAAGTTGAACTAAAAAAAATAGAAATGGTAAGAATTGGAACTGGCAAGAGTAAAGCACTCCGTCCACTTACGCAGAAGTTTATGTTTTTATGTTGTCATAAATATTAAGTTATTAACTCCTTTTAAATTAATGAAAATAAATTGATCAATGATTTCCTGATTTTGAGAAAATTGCTGAACATCTGAGATCGCAAAGAAAGCACTGAACTTTGTCAAAACTCATGAAGTGTACACTTCACTCTCGGTGCCAAAAATTTTAATATAATATAATTGAGAAATTTATCTTGAAGGGCGATGAGTTAGTACCTAAGGTATATCAACAATGGGTCAGGAACTGAGAAAGGAAACTGAACAGACTCGTATCAAATGAGCAGTGGAAAAAGTTAAACATTTGACAAAAAGTATTCACCCAAAGAGGTTGATCAAGATTACGATAACTTCAAACAGCTCATAGTAGTTGAAGAATTCAAGAATTGCGATCACAATGACGTCAAACCTACCTTGGTGAGAAATATGTCAAAACATTAGAAATTTATGCTGTTACAGAAGTTTACTATTCCCTGAAACACAAAGTTTCATTTGTCAATAAGTCTTCATCTGAGCAGATTTTGGGTATTAATAAAACGATTAAAGTTTCGATTTCTTTCAAGTCGCAATCTAGAACACCTATTAGGAATCAAACTTGTGATAAGACCGAGCATAAATTATTACCTCTTCTCCCATCCACTTATTGTAAGAAGATAAGGCTTGTTGGGTCTGATTGCTGTAAATTGAAAACTAAGAAGCAAAATGAACACAGCTATTCCAAATGATATTATTTTCAAAAATGTCATGACCATAGTTATTTCTTACAAGCAATACATTTGTTGGATACAACAAACCCAGTCTGATTTTATTATGGAGAATAATGAACTAATCATATCTAACTGTTCTGTATCACTTGCTGGTGATTATGCCAAGCCCATCCATATTGAAATACTAAGGTACACAGGACTTTCTCAGAATCTTTTATTATTATGCATTTTGCCTTTATTTGGGAAGTCCTGTTCATACGAAATTATTTTTCTTGGGTAACGAGTCTAGGCTAGTATAAAATTAACAAAGAAAATGGTGAAGCCAGCCAACTTTGTAAAATTTAAGAAAATAATTTATTGCCATAGAAAACAGGTTAACATATGAAAAGGACTTACGGTTTGTGAATCTGATCCATAATTAATCCTAGAATGAATACTATAAGCTCTATCACTGAAAAGGTCGAATCCATATGACATTTCAAGATGGAAGCGATGACATCTTATATAACTTTCTTAGTGTTATAGTATCAACAGTTCCTTGTTGAATCACTAAAATTAATATTCCGGCTTTAGAATTATGAATAATTTCCAATAAATGCTTTTGTCCAAGTATTGTGATCAACACAAGTAATTTCCTAGGTATTCTGACCAATGTTTTTTCAATCTAGGAAAGAAATAAAAAAGTTGTTCTAAATCAAAGTCCGAAACTAGGTCAGGTAAAAACACAAAGTAGCAATACTGGTTATTTACCAAATCAAAGCAGAACTGAACTAAATTTTACGACAAAATGTCAAATCCAGTGAAAAACATTATCATTACAATAACATGTAATAAAATTTAAAAAATGAAATAAAAATTATAAACTATCACAAATAATTAAATTACATACACGTGCACTTGAGTAAGTTGTATGCGGAAGTGTTAACGTTACTTTCCACTGTGTGCGCTTGTCACCAGCCCAAGTTTTAGGATCCATGACAGTCGGAACATAAACGTTTTTGCCCATCGAGTGGATTTATTACTACGCAATGGCCAAGCCGGAGTTAAGGTTGTGGTTAATCAACTTGTAATTGACAAACCTATTTGGATCAAAATGTCGATCCTATTGAAAATTGCAATAATGATTTATACTCTACGTGTGCTTTTACTAAACCTACAGCAAAACCTGCCCTCGAAAATGACGTTGATCAGGAAATTATTGCTTTCGCTGACATATGTATCTGTCGCTCCTTTGATGGGGTCACGACTGATCCTGGTAAGTATCAATCTAGAGGTAATGGTCACAGTGATCCACGTTTTACTTTCATTCACTTTATTCTAATCTGGGCGCCAAAAGAAAATCGCTCATTTTTGAACAGGAAGAGGATCAAGGGATCTCCTGTTTGTTTCGGAGGGTTATTAGTTGAACTGAAGCCACACAAACACCAGTCTGTTAGTTTGTTAAAAATGGGGTCTTTATGATAAAAGGGAGACAACTGTGGTACCTGCTGGTGACGAGTTGTCGCTGAGCTATCAAATTGGTCTTCCTCAGATATATCGACAAGAAAGTCTTTTTCATTCCCATAAAACTGATTGACAGGTCATTTATAAGATATTAAGACTTAATAGAAAATCTTGAATCATATCTTTGGCATGAAATTTGAAAGAGATGTTTGCAAATACTGCAAATCTTGTCACACTTGTCAAATGGCAGAAAAAAACAAAACAAACAGAATATACTTAAGGTTCAAATGCAACCTATTTCCGCGTTAGACGAACGATTTAACAGAATAATGGTTGCTTGTGTTATTCTCTTGCCTACGACCATATCAGGCAATCCATACATGTTCACTATTGATGCGTCAATTTTCAGATGCAATACTTTTGAGGTTTGCGGAATATTAAAAGTAAAACCATAGTAAATGCTTTGACAACCTTTTTTTTAACTTTTATGCGTTCCTTGGTCTATTCAATCTGACCAAGTATGAAATGTTATATATGGAATTTTCCAGCAAGTTATGCATGAAATGGGTTACCAGCGATGTAAGTCATTTGCGTATCGCTCTGAAACTTAAGAGAATTTTAAAAAATTTCATCAAACTTTGAAGAATATAATTCGGTCATATTGCTTTAAAACCGGTAAAGATTGGGGGGAGGTGTTCATATATATATATATATATATATATATATATATATATATATATATATATATATATATATATATATATATATATATATATATATATATATATATATATATATATATATATCCATGTTAATCACTCTGTAACGTTTATTGTACCTGATCCACACAGTGATGGTTTAAGTCATGCAATTCAATCGGACGGAAGTGATTTTAGTTTAACTGGTCTTCATACTTCAGAAATATTAAATAACCTCAACCAAACCTTTCACATCTGCAGCCACAAAAAGGAGTGAACTAAAACAGCTATTATGTTAATACAAACACATATTTCTATATGATCCACAAATCAAAATATACCATGATGCTTAAATTGGAGATTCTAAACCTATGAAACAGCATCCTTAAATAATAAATTCTCTCAAGCAGGAATGTTTGAAAAACAATTCATTCAATTTTTGCTAGAGACCAATTTTATGTAACATAGTAGAAGTAACTGGAGTTAACCATGTATTCTAGTGCCGAAACTAGATAATTCTTTCCACATGTGCGCCGACTATATAAAAGTCAACATTATCACCAAAAGAGATTCATTTTAAATGCACAGAATGAGACTGCATCGACAAAATTTGAAATGCAAAATATGTCACCAAGTTTGAACTTTTCATATGATTCTGGCAATTCCGCACCCGGATATAGCTAAGAAAACGTCCTCATTTGTCACTCCATGTCGACTTTATCAAATGAAGTGATGCCATTTGGAATTAAAGGTTCGCCTTTGACTTTCCAGCCTTACATGAACATGATTTCATCTGGTCTATATAAGTGTGACTCTTACATCAAAGACTTCATCATCTAAAACGATACCTGGAAAGATCACTTGAAAACAATTCGGAAATTCTTTGATCGACTTAGTGATGCAAATTTGACAATTAATTTAGGCAAAAGTGTTCTACTGTGCTCATGTTTCATTTCTACGACATATTATTGGACAAGGTCAATTTAAACTTGTTAAAAGTTACGGTTGATGCTTTCACTGAATTTAATGTGCCTATCAGTAGAAAGCAACTGATGCAGTGTTTGGGCATTGATGAATTTTATCGCATATTCGCTCCATTTTCCATAATTACTGAACCCTTGACCGATTTGTTGAGCAAGGCAGTCAGATTTCATTGGCCTGGCAAATGCCAGAAAACTTTTGATAAACTAAAGGTCACACTTGAAAGCGAACCAGTCTTTTCAGCTCTAAATTTCAATTATTTAAAATGTCTTGATGCAGTGATGTATGAGTTCGTGGAATATCGATTCAGTGTGCTATTTCGAAATTATTCCATATTTGAAAATGAATGTCTGGCTTTGATAAGGCTTTGCAATACTTTGCAGTGTTTATTAGTTGATCTTAACACAACCTTCTTACTGTCATGAACAAAATGAAAATCAAAAATCAGAGGTTATTAAGGTTGTAGCAGGAGTGCAATATTGACATTTGGCACATCAGTTGAAAGTACAACCTAATCGCAGATGCACTTGCACATGTATTGAAGTACTATATTGTTTAATGTATGCTTCATGTCATTCACAAGACATCATGTTGTATAATTATCTAAAACAAAGCTTTAATGTATAAATCTTTATTTTTCCTTTGAAGGGAGATATTATCTTGCATCGTGTGTGGTCGTATGTCCACATAATATGTGATATATATATATATATATATATATATATATATATATATATATATATATATATATATATATATATATATATATATATATATATATATATATATATATATATATATATATATATATATATATATATATATATATATATATATATATATCCTTATCCCTAACTTATAATAGGAGTTAGGCTTACATGTCTGTATGGCAAATATGTGTACTAGGTGTCTGTTCTTGATACAGCTTTGATTTTGACCTTTTTGGTCTCCATTTTCTCATACGGACTAACTGTTTAAGAAAATAAACGTTTGTTTGTGTGGCTTCAGTTTAGCTAATAACCCTCTGAAAAAGCAGGAGATTCTATAGGTTGTAAAATACTTTACACTACTATTGAAAGAAAATAGTGTATATAGAAGAAGTTAAAGCAAGAGACGAAGATGGTAAGGGAGGAGAAGAATCATTAGGATCGATGCTGTTCTCACATTTGATGTAGATTATCTCACAGCAAATGCTCGTTATAGAAAAAAAAACAGTGTAATGATTATACTATGTAATACACATCAATGTATCACATTTGAAAT
>JAEAOA010000200.1:817500-935000 GCA_016746295.1 Potamilus streckersoni
AATATAAATTATTAGAAACGTGACTTTAAGTGTAGCGTGTATTTGTTTTAAATTCTACATCTTTATTGGTCATTATTAAAAATGGTTTTCAAGTAATATTCAACATACGTGTGATTTATCAAACTTTAGCCCAGTAATGTACCTTACTTAAGATACAGAGGCCCAGACCACCATTCCAAAATCCCCCCCCCCGCGTCAATGTAACCATGTGTAACATTACCTAAAGGTATAGTGTCATTAAATAGCTCACGTTATTTTACTTAAAAGCTTTCCCTGAATAAATAAAAAGGTAAATCTTATATCCTATACTTTTTTTTCTACGGCAGGTGATATATCGACAATTGTCTTTGTTTCCTTAAGTTGACGTAAATTGCCGTCAGACTGGCTTGAATACGTGTAATGTAATATCGCTGCGATGGTATGTCACTTTTTAAGTATGTTCAGATATTTAAATAGGCAGATGGCTGGATGACTTTTAATTATCGACATGGCTGAGTGCACACGAGACACAGGGCAGCTTGCACCTGCACGCGTTGGCACGCGACGTGGCGTGTGCCTAAAAAAAGACCGCTGGAATGGATCTCTCTTTCTATCGTAAGAGATGATAGGTCACCAGCGGAATGCTTATCCCGCAATTCAATCGTATTTGAGTATATAGGTCAAATGGTTGCAAGGTAAATAGTTGTTAATGTTCTCGGTGGACCGTGAAATCACTTGAAAGGTGGAAATAGGGTGGTATCCACACCTACATCCCGCTAATATTTTCTTACCTCTTTCCATTCATTCTAGATGAGTCACCAAAATTAAAATGAACATAAGACATACATTTTCAAGAACTTCTTAAACCCACACACACAAATATTGAATAAATGTTGTTTATTAATTAGCAAACAAGTGCGTTACGAACATTTTGTTTTATATACAGACTGGACGTATGTATATATTTAATCAAACTCAGTCCATAAGTTCATCGTTGAAATAAAATCATTTTCAATCTGTATACAGTAACCATTTAGCGTCTGAACAATCATTTTGAAAAAAATACTTAAATGGGATTCTTTTACAGAATGGAAATCATACGGTTGAAGAACATTTAACTCATATTTTGAGCCAAGACTTCTTTGGTCGTGGAGGAAAACGAGGATAATGTGGTTTTTACGCACAATACACATTAACACTTACAGCTCAAATTTTAAGAAAGAAAAGAAAATCACCTGTCGACGAAGGTAACAGAGCACTTGTCTCCGAAGCAATATTTTTCGTTTCAAGCGAAGCATAACCTTTTATGTAGTGTTAGTCGTAAACCAACACAAAGGATTGTAAATCATCTTTACGCTTTACGATTGAGACTTGCTATAAAGTCATTTTTTAAAATACCGTTTTTCATTGTACATATTTAACAAACTGACCCATCGCTATGCCGATAGTAACCCCAGGAGAGTAATGAAAGATGAAAAACATATGCTAGGTTGGTGAGGTGTATACAAATGCAATTAACAATACCGGAGATTCGTTTTATGCTTATCTTGTTAAGCATATGAAAATAAAATGAACACACCAGCAATTAGTTACTTAAGTTCTGCTTAGACCACACAAAATCATCTCGCCAGGTATAACTACATCCGCAACACTGTTTTCTCTTCTGTAACTTTTGCCATATGAAACTTGCGCCCATTGCACGAGCTCCATATTTTCTGTATTTTCATTAATTGCTTTTTTCAGATAATACAGCAGTTTCCAACCTGTGGTCCGCTGATCCTTGGGTACAGCGGAGTTATTCCAAGGGCACCACTGATTTTCTTTGTTTATTTTTTTTTTCTTCTTTCAAGAGGTATATATTTTCTCAATTAACGGAGTTCAAAAGTACAACTATTAGCATGTGGACGGGGTAGCTATTTTTATATTAAGAAAGGGTTCTCATACTAAAAAAAAAGGTATGAGAACCATTGAGATAATAAATATTGTGGGAACTGAGAAGACGGTAATAGGCAGTTTTCTTACATAAATTCTTATATACACCTATTCACTCATCCAGTGCGATCGTTTGGTTTTCTATGCTTCTTTGTTTCCGTTCTTTACTTTAAAAAAAAATAGGATGAAAGCCTCCAGATATTCAAGTTGCCGGATGGACATGTTAACGGATAAGTTGGGAATAACCAGCTCGTCGACACAATTTAACCGAGAAAGAAAGGTAATCCTTGTCTGGCCATCTGTCACAATTTGCGGTTTACAACGCCTTAGAAACGATTTGTAAGTATTTATAAGTATTATTTAGGTGTAATTGTATGCATTATAGAGATATAAATGTCCATTTCAAATAGGCAATGTGCTGTTTGGATTCCAATTGAGCAGACACAAATGAAAACATGCTACTGTGCGTGGGCAATGCGGTTTTCGTTACAAGCAGAGGTACCAAATTCCGCTTTATTGCTTTTTGAAACGAAAAAGTCAGATTAATTCACTGTCTTGCTATTATCAGCCAGTTTAATTTTCAAGTCCTTTAATTTATCACCTGGAGTAAATTAGAATGAATTTGCCTGAAATGTTATCGTGTTTTAATGAATATAATACGACTCTTTTCGACTTTGTATATTTTCCAAATGGGACTTTTTGTTGAAAAGGACCAACGGTATTGTCATGTATACCTACCACAGAATCTCTATTGAAAATTATTCTAAGCTTTGCAATAGTCTAACAATTACATTTATCCTCTGATAGGTCAGTACGGGGTCATGCTAAATTATATAAAATGTCTTCCTATTTCCTGGGAGGAAAAGGGTTGGGGTTGGTTAAACGCCATTTTCCAGCATATAATAGCCTATACATGGCGGCCAGTATATTTGGATCATGACGAACCCTATAGGACCCCGAGCAGAATCATCGCCGCAGTGGAATCTACTGGTAAGCTTTACATATGCTCATGCTGGTGGAGCTGGGACTCGAACTCGCACTGACAGAGGTAATAAGTGTGAGTCATCTATAAAGGCAAGCTTCTTAGATCACTGGCCAGCCGGAGCCCCGACTGGTGGGAGGTTCGCCGGATTAGTATAATTTTTTGAACGATACAGCTGCAATGATGTCTGCTGCTGACTCTGGGTGTCTATTTCCTGTTGAAAAAGTACACCTTACAATGGAACAAAAAATAAAATTAACAGTCAAACAAAACCAACTTCTTAAAAATATATACATCCTGGGTAAAAGCTCTGGAATAGCCAGGTAACATAAAATTTGTTTTCGATCCAGATTCAAATTTAAATCAAAAGCTTTCAATTATTTGGTACAAAAATTTGTTTGCCATTTCTGGACAAACGTAACTTGCGCACCTAAAAAAACTACTGATTTATAAAAAGTGATTATTTGTCATTGATATGAAAATTTACTCTTGCAGGAATATCCTGAATCATATAAAGTGGGTGGGTGGTACATGGTAATTGCATGGTCTTTCTCATGCTGGCAAAAAAAAAAGATTCTTGAGAATATTGAAAAATAAAATCTGACTGCAAATTCCAATACCCTATCGAAAAGTTCATTTCTACAGTGTTGAAACTTAACTATTGTTATACAACTGGTTCCATTTTGAGGTAAAACTCGAAAAACAGGAGTCAATATAGGTCAAGAGCTTGGGTCCAAAGACATCGGCATGGCAGATGTGAATATTGCTTTTGACCAATAAACATGTGTTTAACCAGGGACTTCAATAGTTCGACCTCTGGCCATATTCTTTTTCATTGCTAGTTCATTGTATTGGCTACTTTGATAGGATCATAAAATCAAAACGAATCCTATTTTTTTTAATTTTATGACTTAAGTTTTCCACATGTTATCAATTGTGGCTGTACTTTCTAGTGCTACTACCACTGTTTTAACCCTTGCTTGCATTTGATAACAAAGTCTTCTAACATTTCTTAATTCTTTACTCATCGAAGTCATTCAAGGGAATAAATAAATAAATAGAGATGCAAACGAATTTACAGAAGCAAACTTAACAAGAAATTATTTGACCAGAAAATTCCTGGGGTGAACCGTCATCGTATTTCACACTCATGTACCGTTATTTCTAGAAACCGTTGTTTTCGAAAAATCGATGCTTCATAACAATTGGTTGTGAGGCTGCGTGTACTGGTATGAGAAAAGCGGCAGGTGAACGACGCAGGCGTGTAATCTGGACTATACGTATAACGGTACTACTTGAAATGACATCTCACATTAATGGGCGTGATAATAGCTACAAACAGAATAAATGAAATATGCAAATCACCACCTGCAAAAATCAGACAATAAATCAATACAATTACGGTACATTCCCAGTATAGAATATTTGGACAACTCATAAAAATATGCTCACACAATCACAAAGAAAATAATTTTTTTTTTATCTTCATTAATTTTACTTATATTCAAAACAATGCACGTGTAGTGATTTAAACGTAAAATTAAATGTCACGAGTCCTAATTTTGTTTCTTTGTATGTAAAATACATTGATACAAACATATCAACACTTACATATATAAGCGACTAATAACCTCAATGTATGAAGTTTATAAACAACAAGAAAACCAATTTATCTAATATTTTAGCTTAATCTCTTAGACTGTCCCTTTATGCATAGAAAATAACTCTTTTATGAACGCTTTTTGGTCCGCTACTGGCCGAGTAGTCTAAAGCACTGTCCTTTACCTCGGATATCTCACCTCTGTCCCTTGGGTGAGAGTCTCAGGCTCGGCCGGTGTATGTGAGAAAGATTGCTAGTAGCTTCCTTTAGCTCTGAAAATCTTCACCCGGTTTTCACGGGTTCTTGTACTGAAAATAGCGTGAAGCCTACAACAACAACAATTGCAACAACAACAACAACAACAACAACAACAACTATAACTTTGACAACAACGTACGCTTTATATACCGCAGTCCAAGTTGCCATGTTTTTGCTTAAATGACCGTTAAAAAAATACTATTTTATGTCAGTTGAATATCGTTTTTGAGGTGATTAGAAAACTTTGGAAAAGGTATTGTAGATTCAGTGGTACGTAATTCGTTTTGAACCTGTCAAGTTTTAGTTCAAGTCCCGCTGATGCAAAGGTTGTTATTCCATTCAGTCAATTTCATTCTTTGCCTTAAAGATCACTGCATGTGTGATTCATTTTTGCATTTTGTGTGCTTTCTTTTATTTTAGAGTACTTCAAATATACAATGCACATCATTGTCAAAATTTTTTTGAGTAAATGATGAACATCAAAGGCTATTCATTTCAAGTGTTATTGTCTTTAAAGCATCATAAGGATTATTTTTTATTATTCTTTTTTTAAATGGAGACCTTTTTAAAATGGGGACAATTTTCTTGAAAATGGGGATACGTTTTTTAAAAGGGGTAAATATTTTTTTTTAAAATTGTAATATGTTTTTATGGGGACAAGATTTTTAAAATGGGGACAATTTTTTTTAAAAATGGAGACAAGTTATTTTTATGGGGAAACGTTTTATATCATAACATCCTTTACTCGCATGAATATAACATAGGTAAATCGGTAAATCGAACACACTCCGGATCAAGCAAATCAGTTCAAGACATCTGTAGTTTAAGAGACTAGAAATAGACTTTCTGAAATACCCTAGAAGCAAGTTCGAGCGATACAATGAATTAAAACCTGTGATATTTTATCCTCACTCACCCTCACTCAAAATACATCTTGACAGTTTCAAATGCATGACTAGTCTGATATCATTTACCTGTTGTACCAAACAAACTACACCAAACAAAACTAATATTTTTCGATCTTTGTAAAGGTGTTCTAAATTAACTGCGATTTTTGAGATTTTGCTTTAAAAGTGGAATATGTACGTCAAGTTTAAATAATATTTAATATTTAAATATTATTATTAAATTGTGAGGCTGCATGTATGAGAAAAAGCAGCAGGTGGATGACATTATATTTTACATAATACTAATATTTAAACCAGTATCCGGCGAGGTTCCGAATAATATTCCAGATGCTGATAATGTGTCCTACGTTTATTTTATAAAGCGAGATATGTTGAAATCAACTAAATCTAACACTTTTAATCCAAATAAGTATTACCGTAATAGTCTGATTTATCGAATCGCTTACGTACACCTAAGTTTCTGATAATATTTATAACACTACGATCTCCCGACCCACCTAAAAAAATAACTTTTGGTATGTCTGCTCTGACAATCAGTAATGTGGTTTCCTTAAGAATAGAACTTTTCTTTATTGGACTAATACTTATTAGCATTAAATCTTTAAATATCCCAAAGAACTGTAAGAAACAACATTTATCAGTTGCATATCCATCCACACCCTATAAGTACTCTTTTGTTGCAAACATGTTCAGCCACGTCCGAATTAGGAAATTAGACAATATATTAATAGATTAATAATTTGATGTATCGGTATTGATCAACTAACTACAGTTATTCAGCCATCTGCATTACTGTATAGGAATAATAATTAGATGGCAGGTGCGCGTTGTTGGTACTGAGCTTGAGTATAAACAAAGCTAGTTTAACGGTAATACGGTATACTTTTGAGTACCCTGCGGGGTTCCGAATAATATTCCAGATGCTGGTTCGCGTCAAATAATAACCTACAGACCAGCATACCCGAAACTAAGTACCGTACGCCCAATGCTAGCGGGTAAATCACGTATTAATTTGAAAGGCTACGACATTTGATCTCTTTTCATCGTGTACGCAAACAGAAGCAAACGCTGATTTCGCATTGATAACCAAATATGGTCTTTTCATTGCATCGCACGAGCGTGTTTGAAGTAAGGCAGGTGCGCGTACGGAATAATTGATGAAATATTCCACAACAAAGAAGTGTGGCTAGATTGTCCTACATCAGCGATGCGCATTTCTTTACTTCGATCACTCATAGCTATACAGCAACGGAATAGCTGTACCGGTCGAACAAAAGAGGGAACATAATTATTCCGTACCCGCACGCGACTGAAGAGGGATAAGTTTTATATACAGGGTGGAGCTAACACACCTCTGACTTTTGTTGATTGTTTGGGCACACGAAGGTGACCCTAATTTACATATTCTAAATCGACAGCTGTGCAAAGAAGTGCTTTGGGAAAGAAAAAAAAAAACAATAGAAAACGTTGTCTTTTATTCGAAGAATTAAACAGTGAAGCCAAAGCTAACGTTAAAATTATTCTAAAGATAAAAGTAGATCAGGATCTAGCAGAAGTTTATCGGTAGGTAGTTGACAGAAGTACTCGTGTTCACGAGACCAAACACAGGTGCTTAGTCTCGTGCCGCTAATGTTATTATTCGACATTAAAAAGTAATGTTTAATCCTCATTCAGCTGGAGGAAATAAATTTTGCAAATTTATTCAAAGAATAGCAGGTGCATTATGTGTTGAAAAAAGACCGAATTAATGTGCTGTAACGCCTATAGTCTCCTTTGCTTAACGATGTGTGCCAACAATTTGTGAATGTCCCCATCTCTTGAACGATGATCACCGCCCGCATCGCGAGATTTTTTTTTTTCATCGTGTCTAAAGATTAAACCTGATTTTATCATTATACTACAATCTAGACCCTTCATCTTCTTTCGTACATACTTTCTGGTGCATTAAAATATGATAAAGTATATTAACTGTGTCAGGACAGATAGGCCACGATCTCGGAATACACAAAAAATATGCCTTTCAAACAGTTTTCGAATCCTGGTTAAGATGACAATCTGAAGACAACGAACCGTGGGTATTAACAGGTATCACATGATAAACGTCTGTGGCAAAAGTTAGGTCATGTGATCCATTTCGTGAATCTCGTATTCATACATGAACATATGTTCGGAAAAATTCTGACACATGGCATGAAATTAAAGAGGCAATTTTCTAATCACCTGTGCTTCCAATTAAGGAATATTAAGTACCAGATGTTTGTCCTCTCTTTGGTTTTAAGTGGACAAAAATAGCTTGTGAAACAAAGATGCACCATTCTGATCATCTGACAATAGGTTGACACAGCAGGGCCCAATTCTGATTAAAATAAGTACAACTGACCAAAGCGTTCGTGTTTTTGTCATATTTCATTACTAGAAAATTTGTGAAAGATTTTGAACACATTTTTGTACAGGATAAAATGATCGTGTACATTATCCATTAGAATATAAAAAAAACCAGCATAAATTTCGAAGTAGAAACAAAACTATTTGATCGTTAAGTGGTTAGAGCGTCCGCATCAGAGTTATATCAAAGACTTATAAAAATCGTACTTGCAGCTGCCTCGCTTGGCGCTCAGCATTAAGATGTTAGTGTTTAGGACTGGTCGGCCTGGTGTTAGGATAATCAGACTGAGTGGGACATCATGCTACATGTCGGTGTGAAGATGCCCCAGTGCTAGACAGCACTATAAACTGTCACAATGCAGACATGGTAGTGATATGTCTGAAAATATCTACCTAAAAATATAGATCATACACACATGCCATATTACACACACTGTAAAAGCCTTAAATTTAAAAACTAATAAACTCTGGAATCTAACATTCTAGTTATAGGCATAATTTTCTAGAGATTTGGAGGGAGAAAACCCCGATTCGAATATGCAACTGAATCTAATATATTCAGAAATCTCGATGTATTTTGGCAACTATGTATTCATTATGAGGTCCTACCTTCTAACTTCAACTGAAACATTTATTGTAGTCTGAGGAGAATACTGTACCAGTATGAGAGACAATGTGTTGTTTAAAACATCATCTTTTAAAGTAATTCCGAATTTAAAGCATACGCTACCTTTTAATCCTTCTTAAATCTTAATAACTATTTCGTCACTTCATGTAACAAAAAGCTAAAAGTGATAAGCACATATAATGTAATTAAACGTTTAATGCAATAAAGCGTACAACAGAATTAACGCTAAATATAATAACGAACGCTCACATTAACAAATCTGATGTAATCAGATAAAAGGGAAAGGAGATATGTTATATATGTCTGCTAAAATCGAGAAACGGGGCCAGAAAACAATCTAAGTTAATGGGTCATTGAAACACTATTTTTATGACATGAATATTTTTTTTTTCTTCTTAAAAACGTTTTCCATAGCAAAAGGCAACTGACAGCATTTAAAGACAACAACAGCTCACCCACCTCCAACCCATTCGTGTAACGTGATGACACTAAATTCGCGAATGGGTAGGGAGTTATCCAAACGTGGGCTGACAAAGGCAGACGAAACATACATTTATCCAATGAAATAGCACATCAGTCGTTGAAATCGCCATATTTTAAATATTAATCAAGTAGTTCAATTTTATTATCTTTTATTTTTATAAGTACAATAAGTAAGCTATGGTGATTTTTTAATGCTTGTAGATCTGACACCACTCGTGGATATTCTATCGGGTATGATGTCATGGGACGAGAAATAGCGGCGCCTAATCTGAAAGCTTAGAATTTTCCAGCGACAATAAGGGCGATTGATAGGTGAGTCGAATCATGTAAAGTTGCAATACCCATAGAAGAACTTTGTAAACCGTGATAATATTCAATGAAGAAACGTCATATTTCTCATCTGAAAGAAAGTGAAATGTTGCAAGAATGCATTTTGACTATTCTGTTAAAAAAATCTGATTTATTTTCGTAACCGTTAGCACGGTACAAAAGGCAAAACCTGTGTTTTCTAGTTAAACAGTATTTCATGACAGGATACTCGATTACTCTGAGTAACGAATTTTTTACGTCCTTGTCTTCATGAGATTTTGTTGCCTAAAATCACAAATGGTGGATCGGTTTTCCCCAAAAGAAGTTTTAAAAAGTTAAAGTCCAAGATAAAATTAAAACCGTTTTTAGCTTAGGATTTAATATATCAGTAGTAAATAGTACCGCAAATATTTTTTGCCGTAAGCTAGAACATGCCCATCTTTTAACATTTAAGAAAGGAATATATACGAAGTGAATTATGGTAGACTTGTCTACAATTTCCAATATGAATATTGCATCAATACTTTGACGGTAAATGTTATTCATTTGCACAAAATGTTGAATTTAGTATAAATTTATGTACAATAAATGTGGTTGATTGCCTCGATTGTGGGAAGTCGCATGTTTGATCACCGAGCCGAATATAATCACTGGACATAACACTGGCAATAGCAGCTTCCTCGCTTGGCGCACTAAGAGATTTATGTTCGGACTGGTCAGCCCGGTGTCAGGATAATGTGTCTGGGTGGAACATAATGCTACATGACTGCGGCATGAAGACTCACTGGTAGACATGACTATAAACTACCTCACTGCAAATATAAAAATGATACGATTAAAAAACTGTTAAAGCTACATTAAAACCACACACATACACACACACGCGCGCGCGCGCTAAATATGAAATGCGCATTCCAAAAGAATACTCATTATATTTAAACACCAACATTTGTTATAAGCAAGAGTTGAATATGTTGAAATCAAGCAAATTTAAGTTTGGAGAATATTTGTGATATCGTTTATAATGGGATATTTAAATGTATCGACGCAAGATCAATGGCAATACCACTTTTGTCGTCACGGTGGCGATATCACCTTTGTAACTACATGTAATTTATTCTCCTATGTCGCATATGTATCTGTATCTAATTAAATTCTGTATGTCTATATTTTGCATAGTTTCATTCTTCTTTTTCTTCTTCTTGCTCTTTTTGTTTTTCTTGTTCTTTGTCTCTCGTCAGGAGGAAATAGATCTTAAAAACATCAAGGCTGAACACACTTTACTATACATTTATTTAATAAAGAAGGAGGCACCCTCGACATTTGTACAAAAAGAACCCCGAAAAACTAGTTTAGCTTCGAATATTTACTCTTTGAAAAGTAGTGTTCTAGATGGGTCATGCACATTATTACTGACTGGATGTACTGGGCCTGTAGCTATTCTGTGTCATCCATTCAACATTGCATACCTTGTCCACTCTACGACAAACGAATAGATTTTAGGAAAGCGTTTTGATGCAGCATGGTACAGAAATTTTAACTCTCGACACAATCATAATTGAAAATGATGGAGAAATCGGGAATTTATAATAATTGACTGCAAACGGAAATTAAGTGACAGTTTAAATTTGGGTGCTGCGTCCGTTACCGAACTAAACTTTGAGTTGACGGTTTTCGCCACAAGATTATTGTTAATCGTTTCACTCTTGAAATATGTATTTATATCTACTCAGCAAACGTAGATACCCTTTATATATTTATCTAGTGTCCATATTTATTTTACATAAATCGTCGATTAGGATTAGCATTGGGGATAAAAGTGAATCATACTGTAAGCGTGATTTTTTATTATTTTGGGGGGCATTTAATAATTATTATATATTCGACGTTATTTAATATTACGTTTAGTAAGATTATTACATTTAGCGTTTTTATTACATTTAATGGCACAAGGGACAACGCTTCAATCTTTTGAATCTGTCGATATTTTTAAGAGCTTGTACGCCATCTTCATGAAATTAATTTTTCCGGTGTGAAAAAGCATTTTAGCTGTAAAATAAACGCCACACGAACGGAGTAATTTCCTTGGCAGGGTTCACGTTTGTTTTTATGGCCTGGGAATGTACTTGATATTAGGGTAGTTGAGGGCACGGCCATCAGTGTCACTGCTGTATCAGCAGCAAGCAAATTACCCAGAACAACACAAACACCGTTACCGCTGATACGCCGAAGCACGGAAATCTATATCCAATTACCGAATGGAGGAATGGTACACCAGTGTCTGCAAATAAGCTCTATGATTTGATAAATTGACATATTAAAATTAAACATTCTATGAATTATATCAGCTTCTCGAAGATTATCGAATTTTTTTTTTTTTTACTTACAAAATTATATGAGTGCTGATTGGCAATCCGTTATGGGTTGTTATTATCTGTTTGCTTTTGTTTTCGTTTTCTGTTGTTTTTTGGCTTGTTTCTTTTCTGACTACAACAGCACCTGGGTTAGATTATAATTTAATCGTACTTGTAGACTTCATAGATTCGCTGTTCATATGGGATATCTGTACGTAAGTGTACAGAAATATAAAATAATGCCCATTCTATAAGGCCTTTAACATGTAGCAGCTTTGTTAGCTAAGAGAAACGTATACGTTCTAAAATAAAACAGTGGAGTGTGTGTGTCCGTGTGTATGTGTGTGTGAAAAAGAGAGGGAGAGGTTCATTAGAAAATGAGAAATAGACGTCTTGCATCATATTACAGTTTCAATGTGCTTATCTCTCTTCCTCCCTCCCCTTCTCTCTCCCTTTGCTAGCCCGTCTGTCCATCTGTTTGTCTTGTCCATCAATTTACTCCGTCAACTGTATGTACATAAAGCAAGTGTACATGTTGAGTGTCTACCATCCAAGTGGGTGTAGGAAAGTGTAACTCATTTTACATTCACCAAGACATTTCCCTACATCCGCCACTAATTGGGAAAACGTGCGCCTCTGACGGACACTTCCTGATCGCACAGTGGGGTTGATAAACTTCCGAAGGATGGAGACCATGACACTAATTTGGGTGTACGGACTAATGCTGACCAGTGACCAGCTTCTGTACAAGTCTATACTTTGGCTGCAGTTTGCCCACCAGAGAGAAAGAGAGAGAGAGAGAGAGAGAGAGAGAGAGAGAGAGAGAGAGAGAGAGAGAGAGAGAGAGAGAGAGAGAGAGAGAGAGAGAGAGAGAGAGAGAGAGAGAGAGAGAGAGAGAGAGAGAGAGAGAGAGAGAGAGAGAGAGAGAGAGAGAGAGAGAGAGAGAGAGAGAGAGAGAGAGAGAGAGAGAGAGAGAGAGAGAGAGAGAGAGAGAGAGAGAGAGAGAGAGAGAGAGAGAGAGAGAGAGAGAGAGAGAGAGAGAGAGAGAGAGAGAGAGAGAGAGAGAGAGAGAGAGAGAGAGAGAGAGAGAGAGAGAGAGAGAGAGAGAGAGAGAGAGAGAGAGAGAGAGAGAGAGAGAGAGAGAGAGAGAGAGAGAGAGAGAGAGAGAGAGAGAGAGAGAGAGAGAGAGAGAGAGAGAGAGAGAGAGAGAGAGAGAGAGAGAGAGAGAGAGAGAGAGAGAGAGAACTATTTTATTTTAGGTGTCCTTTCTTGGAATAAATGTTGTTTTTTTCAGTGAAAACTCGTTTTATTTTTAATATCCGATTCCTTTATGGTTTTGCTCGTCTTTATTTCAATCTTTATTTCATTTGTCATTTATTTGTTGAGCACAACGAATAACGTTTTGTGAATAAAACATTACTTCAACCCAGCGGCGTACCAAGAAATTCTACCTCAAATCTTAATTCTCGGGGCACCAGCCAATAAGAAATTCCTACGTTGGGCCATATACATTTATTTCGGCATATATTAATAACTTACATAACTTGCATTGACCAAAGGAAGTGCGAACGAATGAATATGTATAGATATATGGTATAGACTTGATGATGCGGGTACAAATTAAGCTGACGGGAAAGCAAGACTTGATAATAAACAAGCCCAATCACGTGCCGAGTCACTAAGAGTTTGAACGACGAAGTTAAAAATCTGTTTACATAGTAAACAGAAAGTTAGGCTGATAATGCCGATGGGCATACAAACATCGAAATTCAATTATTTCTGTAAGATACTCCCCAAGTTGAACCCAGATATCGATGCTGGCTGGCAATCCCTATCACGATTTGGATTACACGCATACTAGGCATTTTGTTTGAAGTTAAATAAAAGGTGTGTCTTAAATCTATGTTGATAAAAATCTAAAAAAACTAAATCTATCTGTTTTGTAACGAGAAAATTAAAACAATAAATAAATAAGAAAACTCTGCTAGTTCAAAATTTATTGTTAGACATGTATAAATAGCAAGCCTGCTTCATGAAGCAGATACTATAATCACGAGCATACGTGCACATATGTGTTTTAATTACATGTATATGAATTCTGTTCTTATTATATGTACGTGAGTTATGTTTTCATTACATGCGGGTTCTGTATTATTACACGTGCGTGAGTTATTTTACTAGATGTGAGTTCTGCATTTATTACACGTGTTTGAGTTCTGTATTTATTATGTGTATGAGTTATGTATTTATTACATTATTGGGCTGTTTTGTTTCATGTATGTGAGTTATGTTATTATTACATGGGAGTTCTGTATTATTACACGTGCATGAGTTATATTTATTACATGTACGTGATTTCTTCATTTATTACACGTGAGTTATATACTTATTACACGTGTTTCCTAGATTTTGTAAAAATCTTTACTGAAATACCGCCGTCTGTTTTTATTACATATGTGTCAGTTACGTATTTATTACATATTTGTGAGTCATAAGAGGTGTTTAATATCCATACTGAAATGCCACCGTCTGTATGTGTGTGTTCTGAGATGTTTTTAATATTATTATTGAAATACTGCCGTCTGTATTTATTACACGTGTGTGAGTTATGTATTTATTACATGCGAGTTCTGAGAGGTTTTAAAATCAATACTGACGATGTGTTACTGTGTTACATATTGCTCTGATGTGACATGTTTCCTTGACAGACAGCCTTGGGTGAAGGCAGTCAATACACTGTCATTTTCCCCATTTTCTTGGGCGTTCAATTTTGAATTTCTATACGATAGAACCTCTTGTTTTGACCAAGATGCTACACGGATTCAGTGCACATGTTTACGTCTGTCATAATGAATAAGGACGTCATTTTGGCTATCTCGCAAGAAGGTTTGCATTATTCTGACAGTACTCTGGTATTATTCTGTTGCTAGTTATCTATTGGCTTTTCTCTCAGTTTTTAAACCTGGGTATTTGAACGCGATTCAGCTCACGTACAAATACTTTTTCACGAATTGTCGAGTTGAGAATCATTTTTTGAAGTTCTAACCATAGCATCTGCTTAAGTAATATTCTTAAAAAATACTGAAAAGTTTTTCTTTAAGTGAAGAGAAACTATAATGGTATATCGAAATTGTGATGATCCTATCGGCCAGAATGAAGTTATTCAGCACGCTGGTCATTGCAGGGGAGATAACAAACCAAAACTGACTATATAATGAAACCCCACCTTTTATAGGTAAAATTTTATTGATACAATCAAATTATGCTATTTTTTGTCTCATATTACAGATATGTAAATGTGGTATATACACACCTCGTAAGAAACTAGACATAAACCACAATTTTCTTGCCCTGCACTACAGGTTAATAACCCTATTTATTGCCCAAATATTTGGTCCTTCATTGCGTCATTGACGCACACCTTGGTTTGCAAGTAAGAGTTGCTAACCGAACCATTAATCTAGTTAAGGTCTCGCTATCGTGGTTAATTGAGTTTGTCCACGAGACCAGGTATTTAACTCTTATCAGCTGTTAATAGTGCTACCTTGAGACGACCTCTAACGCACTCAGTCAGATTAACTAGTAACCTTATATTGACCAATACCGTGTAATTTCCTGGGTATTTTTTTCTTCTTTTCCTTTTTGTTAGGGGGGGGGGCAGTGGTGGTTTCATTTATATTTGACTTACAATCCTTCTTTAATTAAGTTGTTACGAAACTTACTATCAAACTACGTAGTCTATAATCTACGTAAGAAGCGATTCGTACCCCAAGGCTGTAAAACATGGTGGTATTGACTTCTAGCATAAAAAGAGACAATTATAAATTCAAGTTCAGTAGAATGAGGGTAAACTTTCCTTTAAACAAATTCACACAAGCGTAGTTTCCCACAGTTGCCTTCCTTTTCTTCAAATAGAATCGAGAAAGCGGAAAGAATATTTATCATTTACAAACTCTAGCATCGCCTAATGAAAGAGGTTCTAGATTTTATTTCATACCTACTATGAATGTAAAATCAAACAAACTTATATTATATTTTATTTTCTTTCTCCGTATAACTGACAAACAAGATCTTATTGACGGCATTGTTTGCGGTTCTTTTATAATATGGTGACTTTTTATCGTTAGAAGCAAATATATCCTGGAACCCGACAAAATGCATCTGTAATCTTTACTAGCACATAAGATTTAGGCTTCCAAATCTGTATGAATGTTTTGTTAGGAACTTTATACTGTCTGTTTGTTTTTTTTTTAATACTATATGCTATTATATACTACATACTATATACTATGTTCCCCACCCCCACCCCAGCATTAAAGATTATGTGTTTACTACCTAATTGATAATTTTGGACGGGTGGCACAGATCAATGCGTGTGCTTCAGTGCATTAGTATTATTTTCGTAATACCGCTCCCATAGCCTAGTGGTTAGTGCGTCCGCCTGGTATACGATAGGTCGCGGGTTCGAACCACTGCCAATCATACCAAGTCTTATAAAAATGGCACCTACAGCTGTCTCGCTTGGCGCTTAGCATTTTAAGAGGTTAGTGGTTTGACTGGTCGGCCTGGTATTAGGATAATGTGGCTGGGTGGGACATCATGCTATAGGTCTGCGGCATGAAGCCCCAGTACTAGACATAAACTATGAAATGCCACACTGCATAAATGGCAGCGATATATCAATCAAAAATTGTTTAAGCTGCTTTAGAAATACAAATAGCACACACACACATAAACACACACACATATATATACACACACAAAATACATATATGTCGCAAGATTTTACCTTAAAATTTATGTACACTTCACGTTGCACACAATTTGAACGACGACAACAATAAGACCGACCTCCCACCAATTTTTTTTGTACACAAGTGGTAGAGGTGGGGAGGCGGGAACCGTTTTATTTTTCAAACGGAAACATATGCGAATGAAAGCATGTTATATTAATAAAACTAAAGCAAAATTCGATCAATATTTTCAGAACAGTATTGGCAACAATACATTGATATAAGTATTGCTGATTTTCTTATAAAATGATCAGTTATGCTTTACTTCCTCCACGGTATTCCGTAATTAAAAGTCGGCTTGGTATTTTACGGCACAGCAACACATGTAGGCTATTAATTATGTTTACACTTGGAGTAAATGCGCCTTGTCCAATGAAACGTAATAGTAACTAATGTGAAACCGTACTCTTTCAATAGCTAGTTAGGCGAACTAACCATTCAGTCACAATACATATTTCCTTTCCCTAAAGGTTAATTTAACACATGTAAGCGCATATTTTCCTCAACTATCTTATTGTCATCTTGAGTACCTGAATATGAAACTAAGGGAGTGTCTCTGTAATGCTTTCTTCCGATGATGAAATTGTAGATTAAATACGACAGCAAAATTTCAGGTTTTATTTTTCTAATAATGTGTCAGAATTTATATTTTCAACCATCCAATGTACGTTGAATTCATATCATAATTTCTTTGTCAGCTTCTCTTCACATGAATATTCGACAACAGGTTAAAGCCATGTTTGTTTCCTCAGCATCTCAACCATGCACAGGACTTCCTTCTCAAAACAAGAAACAGCTGTATCGAGAACTCCAAACTTTGAACATAAAACTTTTTTGTAATGGCTATCAATACTTGGATACATTTTTAGAATTAATTAATAATCATGAATAACAGATAGATTTCAATAAATTCCATGTTATGACTCACGTGCAAAGTCCCATTGTGTGTTTGTATATATATATATTTATATATATATATATATATATATATATATATATATATATATATATATATATATATATATATATATATATATATATATATATATATATATATATATATATATCCTTAAGGTGCGTCTCCAATACCAAGGGTAGGAACAGATTATGGATTTTCTGCCATGGTTCTCTGTCTCAGATATGATGTCACTTGAGTCTCTGAGCATATATATTGATACACGTAAGACATAAATCAAGGAATTTTTAAACTTATGTGAAATAAAGTTCTAAAGCTATGTCCAACCATGTGGCGCCATCATATAACCAAGTTTTATGTTATGGCTGAGGTCAAGGATATCACACACACATATACGGACATACGGACGTAATGCAACACTATATATATCTGTGCTTTTTAAAATCTGTATTATATCAAGATATATACTTCAGCATTAGATGGCTTTAACAAATAAATGTTAACTCAATTTGACAAAATATCTTCTTCGTCAAGAAAGTGGGAATGAGAAGAACAATCCTGGGGAAAAAATACAATAATTTCCTGGCAGACAAAGTAAAAAATACATTTCCTTACATAAACCGATCAGGAAATGGAATTTTATTACCGATACGTTCTTCAGTTAGATGCATCGTCTGTCCAGGTGAGATGTTATCAGTAAAATAGTATTTTCTCCCTTAAGGAAAGAGTCTATAAGATTCGTGCAAGACATAGCCTTCTCCTGGCATGGTTTCCTTGATGGGTTATCTAAATCAGAAATAGCGCCTTACCTTTGCTTGCGGAGAGAAAATAAACACACAGAAGGGTAGAAACGAACAAGAAGGCTTTGATGTTAAAATAAATGTCAACAAAATAAATAATAAAAAATAGTTCAAGTGCACGTGAAGTTTTGTAAATGTTGACAAAAAAATGTTTGTGACATTCATATAAAATTGTCGTTTATCGTAGTTTAGGAAAATCGTGTACGGATGCGAATTTTGATGGGAAAAGTGAGTGATAGTTGATAGTTGGTTGAACGTTTTTGATTCCTATTAGTTTACTTCCTCATATATATATATATATATATATATATATATATATATATATATATATATATATATATATATATATATATATATATATACATATATATATACATATGTATATATATATATGCATATATATGTATATATACATATGCATATACATGTATATATATATGTACATATATATATATACATATATATATGTATATATATATATATATATATATATATATATATATATATATATATATATATATATATATATACATATACATATATATATATATATATATATATATATATATATATATATATATATATATATATATATATACATATATATACATATATATGAATGTATTCAAGATTTCTTCTGTGTAAATATTAAGAAAATAAATGCAAATGTAATAATATTTAAATATTAAAACAAGTCGATAACTTAATTGTCTGCAGTACTATTTATGTTTCGGTGGTCCCTATTAACCTATTAATAAATTTATATAATCTTCATGATTACATGATGTGTATCAACACATCAAAATGAGAATTTTCTCAGAGGACAAGTCTAAAACGAAATAATTTGCGTGTTTACTTAGAGAACTATTAAACCGTTTGGCTAAGTCAATTTTTAAAACTGTTTGATCGATTAATAAGTTGGCCTTTTGAAAACCTATGTATGAACATATTAAAAGAAAAAGAAAAGAAAAACTACTTAAAAACTACTTTGTATTTGAATCCTCTTTTACGATGCTTTCGTCCATGAAATTAGTTTTAAATGTTTTGCATACTTGGCCCTGGTCTATTTATCTCAGCAGTGCACAGCCTCTTTTGTACCCTTTGTCATTGGAATCCGTTCAACAACGGTTCATCGTTGTTAAAGCTAGTTCTATCCTATCTCTTATTTCATCTGAATCAAAGTCCGGAATCTTTCCACCTATGTAAGTTGACCCGGGTAACATTAATGATAAGTCATATCTCCTTTGGGAGTCATATGTGCTAATTCTTTTTTTTTTATAACCCTATCATCAAATATGAGTCAATATATTTGTACATGATACCAAATTCGGTCTCGAAGAAAGACGCACGATCAAAAAAGGAACGATAACGAGGTTGCCTGATGAACGTTACAGATAGAAGAAAAATTCATAATTACTTGTCTCTCGGCGCTACGAATCTGTCCTTTTCACTCACCTGGCTGAAGCTCAGGTGTCTGTCAGGTGATCATACAGTTTTTTCATTTTTGTACGTAGTTTATGAGATGGTTATTGTCGTAGATCTACATCTTGGTCATAATTAATGTTAAGTACCAGGTCAATCATGCACACAAAATGTCCTTGACGGCCAACCTACAGTTACGATGGTTTATTCTAAATATGTTCATTTTATTAAACGTTGTGTTTGTATTTGCTGTTATTTATGATACATGCTTTTTAATTCGGCAGATATCCCCTGTTTTTTTATAACTTATTTTGTAATAGTTGTGAGAGAGAGAGAGAGAGAGAGAGAGAGAGAAAGAGAGAGACAGACAGACAGACAGACAGACAGACAAAGAGTCATAAAGAAGAATAATGGAGCAAGTTTCATCTATTTAATTCGAAATGAGCACAGAAATAAGAACGGAAAACTTTTGCTCTGAATTATAACAAAATAACACTATATAATATAATATAATATAATATAATATAATATAATATAATATAATATAATATAATATAATATAATATAATATAATATAATATAATATAATATAATATAATATAATATAATATAATATAATATAATATAATATAATATAATATAATATAATATAATATAATATGACCAGAACATTACAATAGGTTAATTTTCTATGTGTATGTTTAATTACTGTATATGTTGCAATTGGAAAGTTGTAATTGCAATAGGGTGATCAAACTTACAATGTAGCTAATACTGTAAAGACAAAGTGCTGGCTTTACAGCTCCTATCGATAAAAATTACGGAGAGTTGAAGCCTTCAATTTTCTGTCTACACTATTGATTTAATAGGTAGGAAAACTTCGAGTGGGTTGCCAACACGTAGGCAAGATATTTATTAGAGAGGACCAGTAAATAATAAACAGGTTTGCTCGGACAGATGAGAAAGTAGTTAAATGACTTGTGAAATTACGTAAAGTTCAAAGAGAAAAAATGTGCGCTTCTCAAAATAGTAGGATTATTCACAATTGTAATATTGCAAAAATTCTGTAGATATTTTTCGCAGTACATTCTGTCGTGGTCAGCGTGATACATACGTATTAAGACTGGCATACTAGTCAGGCTTTAAATAATGTGGCAGCTCGTGATGATTAAATTAATTTGATTTAATTTTAATTCGAGCCCGTTGAACGGCTAGACTGGGATGTTAATGTAAGATCATCTAGCTGGAAATGATAAATGAAGACAAACTAGAGCCAAAATGCTGGGAAATCTTGGGTCATTTGAAATCATAAAATCTGTTACGCATCGACTCGTTCAAAGTAACATAAAGAAAATAATGAAGACTACAAGTTTTGTATCTTTTATTAAAAATAATTATATTTCCCAAGAAAACACGGTGAAAAGGTAAAAATATGAAATAGGACGTATGATTTACGAAGAAAGTCAAAACACCTGTCTTTGAATTGCGAAAAACATATGAAAACAGTTCTAAGAAACAGTTCTAATTAATACTAGCCAGAATCTCAATTCCGTTTCAAGATGGTGGATAATGATGTCAGACGAAGTTTTTACATAAAAGTTCGGAATTTTCGATTTGAATCACAATGTTTTCTGTTCTGATCCAATTTAGAATTAATTTCACCAAATGTCTTTGTCCAAAGCTAGTTGTGTGGTTCTACATGGGGAAAAAGTTATTGCTTAGCATGTAGATGTACTATAGCTATCATATATAACAATATACATCTCGGTCTACAGACGTACAAATGAACAACTCTTTCCAGCAAAGGAAAAGAATACATTTCTTCAAAGCATATGAACGACTCTACCATTTGTTATAATATAGACTGTTTCACAGGTAACTGAGTATTTAAACTGAACGAAAACGTCATTACATGTACATATTTACGAGGAATGCGTGGTGATTTCGAAATCTCACCAAGCATTATAAAGCGTAAAGAAGTAGAATTGGTCACAACCAATCATCTCTCTAGCATGTTTATCAGACCATAATCTAAAAACAAATTGCTTACAAAATCATAAATAGTCACATTTACGTTCTAAATAGACATGTCAGACCCTGTGAACATAATCATCATCATAATATATTATATTTAATGATACATAAATGAAATTGAAAGAATTCAAATTTTAACACATGGTAATGAAAGATGTGAGAGACCCGGAACCAGAGAATTATTCGGCTACATAGACAAGAAAAGGCACAACTGTATTGTCTCAACCACATACAATATACATCAATGTAAGTTTGTTGAATTTATTCATTGTAAATTCATGTTTCGATTTTCATTTATCACGACTCTGTGGTCTTAAACTAAGTAATAGAAAAGAGTGAAAGTCAACAAGATTTATAAATTCAGCAAATAATTTATTTCCGCAAAATAGAGCGTTAAAAAATATGTAAAAATCACTTACGGAATTGTAAATTAAATCCCAGATAATTCTAGAAATTCTTAAACATGTCCTAATAATTAAAGTTCTGAATAAATTTCAGTGCTGTTATAAAATAAATCCAATGCAGAGAGTATTGATGTGCCTGCGACGGCATGTGTCGTAGTGGTATGCCAAAAGTTTTTGTTCAACCACAAGAATAAAATCCAAGAATATATATGTATGTGAATTTCACTATAAATCCAAGTCTCTATTGATACAAAATGTCATTTTTGAGCACTTTGTATTTCCAGATTGAATTATATAATTGGAGTAAATAAATTGCAGTCCAAAAAACATTGGACACAAAAAATAATACAACTATTTCTGTTCTGATTTTGAAAGAAATAATTTCTAGATAAACAAGAGTTCACAATTAGCATTTTCTAAAAATAAAAGCTATTATCCAAATGGACAATTTCATTCTGGTTGGTTCAGAATGTATAAGATAAAATCTTGGTTATAACTAGAAGGTCTTTCTGTTACTAAAATCATAAGATAAAATGATAAGGAACAGGTACGCCAGACATATTATGGCGAAATTCAAATGTTCTCGACTCAGACTGAGATAAGCATGTAGCTTGCAAAAATATCATAAATGATTCAGATCAGGTCAAAAAATTAACTTGAGTTTGGACCAGGTCAGTTCTAAAGTCAATTATCCATAGCATATAACGAAGAAAAGAAAAACTGTCAAACAGTGCAAATTAAATATACAAAAACACCTTGAGTTAAGAAATTAATTATTTGCTTTGATTTGTCGAGAATGTTATATGACTCATGCATTCTTGAATATCATATAATATTTCATTGATATGAAAGTGTTTGGATTTAGTGGTATTTCTGTAATATACATCACGTATTGTAGGAATTTTATAAAATACTCTGATACGGATTGTACCAACTTAATTATCTGTCTTAAATAATTTGTACCATGTATGCTGACAAATGATTCTTCTATATCTGGAAATGTATGTTAATGCATTGCTAATTACAAAGTTACGTTGAAAATGACCTGGAGTTAAGTCCATTGATTCGTTTTCGTAACTGTGAATTTTTTCATCGAAGATTTATTGTTAGCATTAAGAACGTGCATCGACTGATATGGTACTTCATGTGATTTACAGTCCATAGCGGGGTGTAATGATTTATATAGGGCTTCGTTTACAAACTGGCCATAACTTAGTTATGTTGAATTGCGATAAGTTAATATTTGACGTGAAAAGGGAGTTGGAATAATGTTTGATCCTAGGAGACAAAACACCTGACAAATATATAGGTTGTATATTATGTTTCATTAGCTTCATACCTGTGCTGCATTGTGGAAATGAGCGTGGCCTACAACCAAAACGATTGATGTTCGAAATGAGAGAGAGAGAGAGAGAGAGAGAGAGAGAGAGAGAGAGAGAGAGAGAGAGAGAGAGAGAGAGAGAGAGAGAGAGAGAGAGAGAGAATCCCTTTATATACAACATTGATTTGGAAAAGACAAAAGGGCAAACATGTGATGCTGCCATGCCATCAATTCAAGTTCAATTATATGATGGTTTATTTGTGAAACTTTAGTAAATTAAGTAACTCTTTCACCAAGAGAAAGTAAATCTTTCAATGTTTCAAATGTCATTTTCAGTCTCATTTTGTTTATGTACTAGATTAAACTTTTATATTTTACATACGGGTGCTTGTGTTGTTCTATTTTATATCTATATCTAGAGGTCTTCTATTCCATAGTTTAATTTTATATTATGTCATTAATTACTTGATCTGGGTAAAAACATCGTGTTCGACCATCTCCCAGATAATGACAACCAGAGCACCATGAAGAATTGGAGATCACACATATCTTAAATTCTTAATACATATTTTCTAACATTACCAACAGAAAATACGGAAAAATACCTCCGTTAATCCGGTATACCGGTAATACTGCGCACTTCTATTTGTAAGTATTTTTGGACTGATTTGGACCAATCACGTTCGCAGAAAGTGATATGTTAACGTGCCGACATTTAAAAAAAAACACAAAAAAACAGCAAACATTTTCCTTACATTGTACAAATTATATATAAATTTAGGTACGGATGAAATCTTTTCTCTTGTTAATTTAATTTTATTCTTTTCTTTTCTAATAAAATTTCAAACTCATGTTAGCAAACAGATTGATATTTTATTTCGACCGGCAAACGTTTTGATACATATTCTTGTTGTACAATCGTTCTTTTTTTCCTTTTTGTTTCTTTATAGTACTTTCTAACATCGTGATCGTAATCGTAGTCAATATTGTACTTCACAATTTGATAATGCTATTGGTATAGTAGTTAGTTACATCAAGATTATCGTCAGCTGTTTTTTTAAAAATTAAATCTAATCAGTACCTTGCATTAATTAATAGCACATTTACTATAATATTGCCGCCTTTCCAACAAGATGGCTTTTACGTCATTAGCTAACAGGACCAAACCGCTTGCAATACGGACTTTAGGGAATTTAAATAAAATTTGATAGCGTTGCACGGTTAACGATAATGCAGGCATATGCTGTTTTGATACTTTGCATGCTTATTGGAGGTTAAGATTCGCGCCACTGGTCACTCTGAATATGTCGGCTTTTGACGTGTGTCTGCTGGAAACATCGGTGGATTATTTCCCTTGGTAAACTCTGTGCCTCTTGCCAATAAAGTTGATGTAGTATTTTACAATGCCTTGGCATGATTAACTAATAATATTGTTTGTCCCAAAAATCCAACTGAATATATCTACTTAATGATATAGTAAGTTATTTTTATTTTGAAATTATTGTTATTTTTTTTGTTCTTTGGAGCATGTTTTGATAGAGTATCACCAGAATTATAAAAATGTAGAGAATGAGACCAATCTGATATTGTATGTCCTTTCAATTTTCTCGGAATACTTCAAATCCCATCCCAAATTCGTAGACTTTGCAATAAATAATATTTAGCTATTTTGAATGGTTTTTTTTTCAGATGCTAAATTAACATTTTAAATGCGTGATCAAGAACTTGCATCACTGGTCTCTATTAATCTCTTCATTAGGCCTGTCATATTACAAAATGCTAAATTAGCAGTTTGTCGCTGCAGACAGTGAATAAGTACATAGATTTCTAACTTCTCGGTTTCTTTTGAGTAAACTATCGCCTACACGTTTTGGTCTCGATTTTATGCCATTCATCAATGTGCATAGATATGATCGGAATTGCTATTATATTTCAATTTAAGAAATCATACTGAGAATGATTAAGGACTCAATCCATAAAGAATGAAATGGAATGTACCCGGGTTTATCAGAAAGATCTAACAATTTCCCACAGGTTGCATGTAACCTCGCCCGAAACCTGAAACGGTTAACATATTCGGCAGCATGGCTGACCTTGAGTGGTACATCCTTCGATGAAACTGGAGTCAAACTTAAATCGCAGATCTTTCTCTGAAAAAGATGTTATACATCGGTTAGCTGGTATTGTTGACTAGTATGGTGATATTTGAGACATTTTGATAATTATATATATATATATATATATATATATATATATATATATATATATATATATATATATATATATATATATATATATATATATATATATATATATATATAGCAATAAACTGACGACGAACAGTTCGAAACTAGTAGTTAGTTACTAGTTTCGTACTGTTCGTCGTCAGTTTATTGCATCTATTTTAATTAATCCCTGACACACGTGATCCCTTGGTGGATCCAGTACGCTTGAAAGGGTTGTTATTCGCCATATGATTTGTATTCTATAGAGAGAGAGAGAGAGAGAGAGAGAGAGAGAGAGAGAGAGAGAGAGAGAGAGAGAGAGAGAGAGAGAGAGAGAGAGAGAGAGAGAGAGAGAGAGAGAGAGAGAGGGAGGGAGGAAGGGAGGGAGGGTGAGTCTAAATGCATTAAGAATAACCAGTAGAAAACGAACATAATTTTATTATGATTAATCAGTATATTCAGTTTCACACAAAATATCTAAAACGAATTATTGATAAAACACTTGTATCATTCAAAAATCAGTTTTAAGAAACAAAGTTAGTTAGATTCAATATGTAGTCTATTCTATTCAATTGCCGTTGGCTTACGTGAGATCTCTCCCTGAACAAGCTAAGTAAATATGTTTATTCATACATTTAAATAGAAGTTTCAATTTACATTCACCTTAAAATATTTAGAATGCGATTGAAAAGATGCGAAATGACCGTCGTATATATTAATTGACTACCAGTATCGCTTATGTTGGCGCTCTACAGTTTCGAATTTAGCATAGGGTTAGAATTTTATAGAAAAAGAACTTCCCCGGGTTTCCTCACTAGTTTTACTGGCTAGTTAAACAAAACTTTGTATATCTTAGGTATTGTTCAAAGACACTTTAATTCCCGTTATTTTGGTGTATGATTGATGGGTGTAATATGGTTTAGAGAGTATTCAGCTTGGCCTTTTTCCAGATGTGCACCTTTCAAAAAAATGCTAGCTTTACTTGCTCATTTTCACTTCCCGAATTTCAGAGGTAAATTGTACAAAAAAAGCCGAAACCTTTTTTTACATTTTATGTATTTGATAATTCATTCATTGTACTTTTAGAATCTGGTATTGTCTGGTTTGGCAAAACTCATTTTCCCTATTTGCTGCCAAGGATAGTGTACTTTAGACAATTCAGGTTGATTTTTGGAGCACAAGGGAGCAGCCATTTAAGTTAGCAGTGTGCTAAGATCATTAAATACTTCCAAAAGCACAATATTCAAAGATATTTCAGCCATATTACATGAAAGTAGCATATAGGTATGCCAACATTCTCTCCACTGTGCATGTTTAAAATGCAAACAACTTCACCTTACATACATCACTCTCTCAAAAGTACATAATAACTGGTGAGTGCCACCTATACCGTGTAATAGGTAAGAGCCAGTATCTAGACTGGTTAAGTAACCTTTAGCGCCTCGATTTCATCCTAGTAGATGAAATGGTGGGATATAACTATGTACCCAACTAAGGTGGGATATTAATATTATGCTTGCCGTTATGAAAGGGTGTAGTGTTAGATGCGTCCCTGATTGTTACTGGTATCTAAGATACTAGGTGACAGGAGGCCGATAATCGGATAATCAAAACTTGGATGATTCACTTTACTCCAGGTAGAAAGGAATGTGAAATGTTCCAATTGTCAAAATAAACTTGAAATGGACTTTTAATATAGGACAAAGGCAATATCACCAAGAAAGAATGCATGACCGTATTTATACTGGGCACAGCGGGGAAGATGGATCTCTTCTTCAAGGTTGTTTCCCAGACTGAAAATTATAGCCGGCAATCAGCACACAGGTCTGATTGAAATTAATTGCAATTCTGAGATACTTGATACGGCAGGAAGCTAGCTTGATAGACCTAACAGGAACGTTCCAACCAAAATTTCATGGGAACTTTCAAGTTTTTCTGGCAAAGGTCATCCAAATGACCATGTAGTAATCGTTTTCATCGCAATCGTAATTATCTTCTTCATTGTCGTTGTCTTTGCCGTAGTCTTTTTCGTACATAACGTATAAAGTTACAAAGATGTTTAAGGTCTAATAATAAAAATAATGATAATAATAATAATAATAATAATAATAATAATAATAATAATAATAATAATAATAAATAATAATAATAATGATAATAATAATGACATTAAAGGTTGGCATGCATATATATATATATATATATATATATATATATATATATATATATATATATATATATATATATATATGCCATGCTATTACATTACTTTCAATGTGATTGAAGTATTTAGGAACGCTTATAAATATCTTGAATATTTATTGAATATTTATGCTCAGAAGAAAACGAACATAACATTTCATGATTGCACATTTTTGTCCTCACATTCCTGTTACTTAGATTATAACAGAAAACAAGGAATGTTCTCAATTCTGTGGTTTCTGGTTCTTGAGAACGGTTGGAACCGTTACCTAGTCAGATTTGCTGCTAATTATAATCTCATGTCAGCCAACTTAAGTGGAAAATTAGAGGAAAAGTTCAAAGTGGATAATTTAACTAAACAAAAGAGGTCAAGATAACGGGGAAGGGAACTTCGTTGTATGGTCTTATTTGGATAGATTGAACTCATTTACCTGCAGGAAGCGAAAGACTCATCGTTGACTTGATTTAAAAATACAAGAATGAGGCACAATATTGACTCAACCAAAGTGTATTTATTTATTTATTTATTTATTTATTTATTTATTTATTTATTTATTTATTTATTTATTTATTTATCTATTGCTTTATTAAATATAGCATTATGGAACTGTTTTCAGAATAATTGACTGCCTATTTGCAGAGAAGCGATTTCAAGATGGTAGAAACCATGAACACATGATGGGTGATGACGACACCTCGCACATCAAAGTACAGGTGTTCGATCACCAGTATCGAGTGAATACGGATATTGTACAAATACACTCTTTATGTTCTAGAAGCTGGGTTGGATAGCTTTTTAAAGGAACTAGCAAAGAATACATGACACAAGAGATTTAAGTGTAACGGCCTAGATATATCTTTATAACTACTTATATGAAAGAAAATATCCTTCTGAAGGTCAAGGAGACCACAATTACCTACCTCCGGGATAAAGAGGCTATAATCTGCGGACATGACTAATTCATTTAATAGTTGTACTTACCATGGTATAACGTAATTTAGACTATGATATGTGTACATTATTTATATCAATTCCTGGGTGTATTCTCTCTCTCTCTCTCACTCTCTCTCTCTCTCTCTCTCTCTCTCTCTCTCTCTCTCTCTCTCTCTCTCTCTCTCTCTCTCTCTCTCTCTCTCTCTCTCTCTCTCTCTCTCTAGAAATTCATTACTTTCGTTAAAACAAAAAAAAACAAAAAAAACATAAACACACATCTTCGTCTTCTTCACGTCATAGCATAAATATTCGTATTCTTCTTTCAATAACAATGGTAGAGATACTAACAACAAGGACAACAGAGGACAAGGGGAAAAAAAGAAGATTAAAAGTATGATGATGTCAGCAATGATGACGATGATGATGACCTCTCTGAGTTCTTTTGGAGTTGCCTTTATGCTCCTTTTCATCTTTGGGAAAAACTCGCAACAAACAAATGTAGTATAGGAACTAACTCAATCTAATCTTATCAAAATGTACCCCCTACAAACCCACGACTTCGACAGTGAAGCGTTCTGTGAATTTTTAATGCGCTATTGTAGATTTTCGCTTCGATTGGAGGGTACATTTTGCTTTTAAATTCTATACTTATCAACCCTTTCGGGCAAATACCAAAGACAACAGATTATCAGCTAATCATTTATATTTAATTGGTTATTGGGTGTCGTATAATTTGTTTTCGATCACCTCAACCGACCATATGCTGAGATGTCTAAAGTTATCACCATCGCTTGGGACAAATATTTAACAACGATAATACTCTGCCAACCTGATGACTTTGGTGCGATAGCAAATAGGAATTTTAGGACGAAAATTCTTCAAAATACGTAGACATTCATGACACTTACCTGGAGTCGACAGTTCTGTAAAAATGGCGGTTCAAATTTTCCGCAACGCATCTCTTCCCGTGAGGTAGTCCTTGACATTAGAGCAACTGAGTATCCAAGATCCTGGATTAAATAGCCGCGGTGACTATGTGTTAGGTTCGAACAGACTGTCGAACGGTTCCTGTTCTAATATGGCCATTGGAATATCCTGTTCGACTACCGTGACTTACTCCTTGGTAAGAAACCTAATTAACGAGGCATCAACCATCCTATGTTGTGTTGCTGGGCCGTAACACCTCAAAACGTAATTAAATGTAAACAACTCCTTTTATAAAACAATAAGAGAAGAGAGCTATATAACAACGCTCCTTTTCAAATTTTCAAAGCCACTTCATACCTCATTAATATGTTTGAACTCCGAGTATATTCAAAAACAAACAAACAAACGTTGAAAAGTGGTAAATGTGTAATACATTTCAACATTCGCAACCTGGGTTTCAATCCCAAGGATCATACATCGTATACATGCAGATAACTTTTCCGCAATTACCATTTGAATCTTCTCGGTGAAACAATTAATCCAGTGTTAGAAATAGCTGAAGTAGTCAGAATAGAGTTCTCTTTTTTTTTCCTTTCTGGAAATTACCGTGTGGATTTACATCTGAAGCATCTCTTTTGTATCACATCAATAGCAGGGTACGTTCCAACTGGTCTTTTTATCACCAAAGAAAATAACAGTAAAATTGGGTTCAACAATGAAGTTTATGATCCTGGATCAAATCTAAGCCTCTTAAGATACCTCCCCCATAACCATGCTTCAGTCGTTTTGGTAATATCAACAAGGACATATGGCTTTATATCCTGAATTTTATTGGTGCTCTGTCCTACCCCTAAAAATCCATTCATTATATCCGGTGTTTATTACACGATATGTGTCCATAAAATTAATCCCAAATACCTTTTCTTGCAGCCACCATGACTGAAGAATAACATCCAGTAATGTAGCTTGTCCTATGTATGTATGTATGTATGTATGTATGTATGTATGTATGTATGTATGTATGTATGTATGTATGTATGTATGTATGTATGTATGTATGTATGTATGTATGTATGTATGTATGTATGTATGTATGTATGTATGTATGTATGTATGTATGTATGTATGAATGTATGTATGTATGTATGTATGTATGTATGTATGTATGTATGTATGTATGTATGTATGTATGTATGTATGTATGTATGTATGTATGTATGTATGTATGTATGTATGTGCGCTTGTGTGTGTGTGTGTCACTGCGTGCGTATGCATGCATGCAGAATATATTTATATGAATGGATTTTTGCTTGTAACAGAAAAGGACTGACAATAACACAGAAGGAAAACATTCAGTACAGGTGGCGCTCTACAGTTTCGTATTTAGCATAGGGGTTAAAATTTTAAAGAAAAAGAGTTTCCCCGGGTTTCCTCACTAGTTATACTGGTTTTTTAAAAGAGACTGTATATCTTAGGTATTGTTCAAAGAACCTTTAATTCCCTTTATTTTGATGTATGATTGATGGGTGTAATATGGGTTAGAGAGTATACAGCTTGGCCTTACTGCAGATGTGCACCTTTCAAAAAAGTGCTATATCTACTTGCTCGTTTTCACTTCTCGAATTTCAGAGGTAAATTGTAAAAAAAAGAGCCGATAACTTTTTTTTACATTTTATGTATTTGGTGATTCAGTCATTGCACTTTTAGAAGCTGGCATTATCTAGTTTGGCAAAATTCATTTTCCATATTTTAATAGCTGCCAAGAATACTGTACTTTAGACAAATTTTGGTTGATTTGTGGAGCACAAGGGAGCAGTCATTTTAGTTTGCAGTGTCCCAAGCTCATTTAATATTTCCAAAAGTACAATATCCAAAGAAATTTCATCCACATTACATGAAAGTAGTATATAGGTATGCCAACATTCTCTCCACTGTGCATGTTTAAAATGCAAACAACTTCACCTTATATACATCACTCTCTCAAAAGTACATAATAACTGGTGAGCGCCACCACAACCTTTAACCTTTTTACTCCATGGGAGAGGTTGAAATAAAGCTTGACATTCGAAATATCCGTGTTTCCAGACAGACAGGCATATGGAATTTGAGCGAGGCCACCGTTCATCAGGTTCATATAGGTATTAAATATGATGACGTAGGAATACCTGTTTGTTTTTATAAGTAATTGTTAGCTTCAAAAGCTGCCTAGGTATAAAGAATAGAGGCAATAAAATCGGTGTAACTTGTCAGTGAGACAGTAGGGATGTGCCAGTCTTTAAGTAGTTGATCGGTCTTCCGGAAATAATAAATTGACCACCCAAGTGTTGTCTCCCCCTTGTAAATCACGAATAATAAATACATATATGCATCAATAGAGAAATTAAAATGGATTTTTTTCTTATGTATCATTTACGAAACGTTTTTGCTAATCAAAGTACTCTGTACAGTTTTACTGAGTATTTTCATTTCAGTATATTGATTCTAGTACATAGAAAAGCCATATATTCCACGTGGTTAAACCAGATCATGAATCCTTCATGAAATATTCTATTGCAGGACCAAAGATTTAATTTCAAGGAAGGGGGTTACGATAGTTTGGGATATCCTTTAAGCGATAATTGGTTTTCTTTTATAGCATGCTCATTTTTTGTTTTCATCATTGAAACATGTGTTACTTTATTTTTTGTTTTAAAGATTATCTTCATGCGGTTTGGGGATCGGAAATTCTGTTTTATAACGAGGCTATTATCCCCTTCTTGAAAACGAAATCGTCTTTCTGTACTAATTGTCGGTGTTGGGATATTTTTGCAATCCTTTATTGAAAGCAACATCCTTCAGGTGTATGAATGAATAGGAAACCTACAGACAAAATGCAATTTTATAATATTCACTGCATATTCCTAAGTGACTATAACCTGCAGAAAATGCATAACTCATAGACCCATTTCGACGGTTATAAGTTCAATATTTGCAATTTTGTAGCAAAGACCTTTCGTTACTAAATTGTTGTGTAAATAAATGCCTTATATTTTTATTTTACTAATGTATGACTAAGTTAAACTGCATAGACTATCAACTTCATTATATAGGTCTTGGTGTATGTTATCAATGCATCAGTCACATTTGTGTATCGAAAAAACATTAAGAAGGTATGTTTGCCCTAAGGTACAGACATCATTCCATAGGGTCACATGGTACGATTACAGACTGTGTATTCCTATTTCTGTCAAGGTTAAAGCGAAGTCTCTGTGCCGTCAGCTGTAGTGGATGACCTTTTGAATGAGTAATGGGAAAATTTAAATGTGCATATATTTTATTGTGCTCTGAGAGAGAGAGAGAGAGAGAGAGAGAGAGAGAGAGAGAGAGAGAGAGAGAGAGAGAGAGAGAGAGAGAGAGAGAGTAGTGCTGGCGCCCATAGGTTCAAATGGTGGCACTCGCCTCCCTCATTTCACCTCAAAACGTGTTTTGGTCTTTATTTGTAAAATTAAATAGCTGATTACTAGATGTTTGCCGTCTCTCCACCCCACCCCAGAACCCCGCCCATACTTCTTCTGTGGCCCCTTAACTTATCTGCTGGTTACTAAGGAAACTACTTGCTTAAGTAAACAAAGAAACAAACAAACAACATTTGTACCGTATAGAGAAGCGAGTTAATTTGCATAAACAGAGTTGCTATTATTTTTTTTTTGTTTGTAAAATCAATCAGATCTATTCTCTTTTACACTTATACAAGAATTAATACTGGAAAATCTGTTCTAACACTCGGGGAATTCCGTAGAATGTTTTGTTTCATCCGCCAAACCATAATCCAAACTCATATCACTTTCACACTAATATATAAATAACACTTCAGTTTCATTTTTGTGGACTTAACAAAAGTGTGAATATATGATTTATATTTTTAAGGTAGTTTTAACAATATTTCAGTCATATCGCTACGATGTCTGCAGTGTGGCAGTTTCTAGTGATGTGTAGCAGACATGTACCATGATGTCCTACCCACTCACATTATCCTGACACCAGGCCGACAAGTCCTAACACCATCCTCTTAATGTTGAGCCCCAAGCGAGGCAGCTGTTAGTACCATTCTTTAATATCTTTGGTATTTTTAAGCCGGGGATCAAACCCGCGACCTTTTGCAAGGCGGAGGCTCTAACCAAAACAAAAGTTATAATGCTGAACGTACAAGATTCATGGTCACAAAATCAATACTGTCGAAGAAACGAATTGTTCAACGAAATATGCCATCAAGATGAAGGTATGTGTGATCAATTGAGCTTGAAAAGTATGTCGTTATAACCTACTTTTTGCTGATAATTAGTAGCAACATCCAAGATGAAAGTACTATTAACTTTCCCTGTTCTAGATACAAAAATGTGAGAGCAACAGGGCTAAATGCGAAAAATTCACGTAATCTCGGGAGTTCGAATGTAGGCAACTGACATAAATTGCGTTTAAATGGATAAAATCTTCCAAGTTGATTACCGCAATGAATTTTCAGAACCGTACGTAAGACAGTGTCAGAAAAAGCGAGCTGAATGCACTGAAGCCTGAAATATCTGTCATATTTACGAACGTTTACCGGTGGTAGGTAGAGAAAATATCCTTCGAAAATTATGCAAGCATTCTATGGTTTTTACCGTGTTTTTTCTTTTCAAAGCTCTTCCTCCACTAGTTGTACTGACCGCCAAGCATATTAGACTATCATGTGCCGAAAAATGGCGTTAAATCCACAACAACAACGAAACTAGCAGAAGCAATGTTGTTAGGTACTGAAAAGTGATGTCTTTGTTTCGCCTATGTTTCGAAGATAATAAATAAAATATATGCAGGAATAATATTATCATCAAATACATCAGAGATGTTTTAAGTTCTTGGGCTTACTGCTGGTAATTCAGTTTTATTTATATAGTTCCACGCGTAGAAATTTTATTAAATAATACCGTTCATCAAAATTCAACTTTATGAGGCTCACTGACGTAGTCAGTATGAAATCTCATACAAAACGTAAATGTGTATTCAGCCAATACGTTTTCGTTATGCTTCAAAAGCCGAAATATTACATAAACATGGCGAGATAAGCCACTTTTTCGTTTCAAAATGTCATCTAGGCCTATAATGTTCAAGAACGAAACAAACAAAAGCAAGATACAAATAAGATAAAAAAAAAGTTAAACACGATAGTACAGGTCTTTAGACAGTTTTATTTTCAATTTTCAAAACGAGCGATACCTTGGCACCAAGTAAGCGCATCCGCTATCTGCTATCTGGCCAAAAATGGATAAGGGAGGTAGCGGGTTCGAACAAACCTTACCCGAGTCTAACTAAAAACTTCTAAAAATGATCTCAGCATTAGGAGGTTAGTGTATTACTGGTCGACCTGTTGTCAGGATCATTTGATTGGGTGGGATACATACTACATGTCAGCGGCTTGATGTCTCAGGGCTTGATATCACTATAAACTGCAACAATACAGACATGTTAGTGCTATGAATGATTTTTTTAAAGCTACGTTAAAAATCCATATCACACATACACACACACACACACAGACACACACATTTAGCAATTTGCTATGCCGATCAACTCTGAGCTTACGTTATATTAAGAGTAACTAATTTACTAAACACTTGGCACCATTTTTGTGCTCATTTGTATGACCTGCTAAGGTCAGTGTCATACATCTATTGACTGAAATTGAAACTAAGCCCAATTCGTAATTTAAAAAAAAATCTACAGACAGGTGTTTCTGCAACCCGTACAACTGACCAAACTTGTTGGATCACTTCTGTCGTCAAAGCTACGGTGCTTAGTTTTGCATGATGCTAAGCTCTTTAATTTCGGAGGTAAGTAAATTTTGCATGTAGTCTGCAATCCCATAATGCCATAATAGAAAGGTGGCACTCTACAGTTTCGTAGCATAGTGTTACAATTTTGAAGAAAAATAATCCCTGGGTTTTCTCATTAGCTATAATAGCTATTTAAAAAAGACTTTGTATATCTTAGGTATTGTTCAAAGAACATGTAATTCCCTTTAATTTGGTATATGATTGATGGATGTAACATGGGTTAGAGAGTATACAGCTTGGCCGTAGATGGCAGGGTACTGTTTCGAATATTGGCCCCTGGCAAATTTGTTATCTTAAGGCTATGGGTTGACCTTTTCAGCAATTATTGTTTACTAATTAGAGATATGGATATATTTGTGAACTTGGTGTTTTGGGCTTATGCTTTTCGTGAAATTGATGTCAGGCATGTACACTTTCCTTAGTTACTCTGCAGTGTGTTGAAAGTGAAATACCAATAGTTGGCTAGAAAGAAGAGCTAAAGTTCGAGCCTGCTAACCCGTTGGTTTGTACCTCTCTGCCGATTTCAATAACGAAAACAAATAATTTGATAAAAAGTGCAAAAATTTTGTCAATTTATTCATTGATTTATATTTTCTAACCAATGGCATTGTCTGCGCGTTTCATGTTTAACGGAAGTTGTCAATATTATAGACGGACATGCCTAAGAATCAAGCAAAGGAAAATAATGAGAAAAAAGCTTTTTACGTGAATTTAACAAGTGGTTTCATTAATATGTTCATGTGTGCAAAGGAATATAATTCCAAATTCAACGTTATGGTAATTTACTAAATTATCCGGCAGTTACCGAATAGGATGAATTACGTCATTATGCTGTCGGATGGAAATAAACTACCCCATAGTGTACGGAATATGGCGTTGTGTTAGTATGGAAAGTCCGTTAAGCATGAAAGGTACAAGGGGATACCAGTATTAGTAGCCATTCTGGTCACAGTCAGGTTAGAAATTATAAATCAATGGTTCAGTTGATTTAGTTTCGTACATTTATTATCACGTTAAACGTTTTAGTTATTGAAATCGGTAGGGGGTACAAACCAACGGGGATGTAGCATCGGACTATAGCCTCACATAGCAGTAAATCCATGGGTTTGGGGAAAGTAGAATATCACAAAAAACGGCTTGGATGACAACTATTTTCAACTGCATCAGCCTGTTTAATATACACCGGTTTGCAGAATTGCCATCTAGGGAAAGGGCTTGTGCTTGCTCTGTGTGCATCACATGGTGTCAAAAATGACTTTCGGACATTAAAATTGCAGGTATACATTTGGGGTTGGGGTGCAAAACCTTCTTCTGCTATGAACTGCCACTGACTTCTCTGGTCAAGTGGATACTATTTTTATGCTTTATTTTAATATATGTATCTCAAAATATGGACCTTCTTGACATCACTTGTGAATTTTATTTTTGTATGATTCTGTTGTACTAGGTCACTGATTGAGGCAAAAAAATTGTACATACAATCTGGCCTCTGCACTCTTGCTCCCGATGTCCATCTTTCAAAAAAGTGCTACCTCCACTTGCTCATTTCCTTTCACTACTAATTCATTCATCGCGCTTTTAGAAGCTGGTATTGTCTAGTCTGGCAATATTCATTTCCCCTATTTTAATAGCTGCCAAGAATAGTGTACTTTAGACAAATTCAGGTTGATTGTTGGAGCACAAGGGAGAAGTCATTTTAGTTAGCAGTGTGCTAAGATCGTTGACAATTTCTAGAAGTACAATATCGAAAAAAATGTCAGGTCAGCCATATTTACATGAAAGTAGCATAGAGGCATGCCATCATTCTCTCCACTGTGCATGTCTTAAGTGCAAACAGCTTCACCTTACATACTTCACTCTCTCAAAAATACATAACTGGTGAGCACCTCCAAAGTGATCTGTTTTGAAACACAACATATATTATGACGCTTGGAGTCACACTCATCAAACACTCAACGTGCTCGTCGGGACCACTTTTCTCTTTTGTCGTATGTGCCTAGTACAACATACGCCTACTAAAGTCAACCTTCTCTTGTATCGTGCTAAGAAACGGTACAACAATTGTGTATATAATTACACAAATTTAATAAAATGCTTTAACATGTTTTAAAAAGACTAAAACGTGGTAAGTAGCTACAATATTTCAAAAGTTTTAAGTTTGATTCAGGTTCACATTATGTGCAAGAATATACTGTTCCATCAATTGGCCGGGCAGGTTTCTTTAACCAAGACCATACCTCGCTTTAGTTGCCGTGATGGCTTGTTTGTTAGCGTAAAAAAGCTTATCTGGAACTTTAGTCCAACTGCCTTGACACGATATAACCTTTATTGTGTTGTTCTGCCATTCAACTCTCAACTAATAAAATACTTCTAAAAGATAATGTGGATTTTGCGAAAAATTAGAAGTCAAGGAAATTTTGTTGTCAAAAGTGTCATACGTAGCGCGATAATGTATAGAAAAAAAAAAGACTCGAGAACGGTGCCTGTCAGTATTTGCAAAAATTGCATGATTATTTAAAACTTTATCATTTCACACACACATGCACACACACACACACACACACACACACACACACACACACACCATCTTCCTGAATTAAACACAAGGGCGTAGTTACCATATAACAACATTTTGCAAAAGCAAAGGGGCTCACGCTTACATGGAGCCCACGAGTAATCCAAATGACTTGTTTGTACACATCAGAAAGAAATTAGGAACAAACTATGCTACACATTAAATACATCAATTCTGGACCAGCAAAAATTGCTACTGTCATTGGGACTCCAAATATACTGCTGCGCCAGGATACTTCAAATATTGTCAGTAAGACTAATTCCAAAAGATTCATCGCAACGTGGTAAAGAACACTATCGTGAAAAAAAAATATTTATATTATTTCCTCAAGTAGATACTATAGAACAAAGCGCCTTGGAAACAAAGATCATCAATAATCCTTCTCCGCAATATATAAATAGTCCACAAAAGTCGACCAAAAAATGTACACATTTTCAGGTGTGCACGTGAAATACTGAAACCGAGTTATCTGCTGTCAATCAATATATCCCGTTTGATTCCAGGGATGGAGAACGATATAACTTCTCCTATTCAAACGTCGTATATTATAAATGCGGCAACAATTCCTACCTAATTAAGCATTAAGTGCGAAGAACACAAACTCCTCAAAGGCAGTAGCATTCTCTACTTTAGCTCTAATCGACTTAGCAAGGGAATATCCCTGCTCTTTGTACAGACAGGGTGAAGTAATCGAGAAGACATTATTTTATACGCTTGACAATACAAGTTTGCACTTGGAAAATCTCATCCCAGGTTCTGCTTTTGATCAACAAGCCAAATTTAATTTTGGACCTTTTGGCCAGATGTATCGAGTCCGAGATAAACACCAGGATCTGGAATAGGCACATTGGCTTAATCAAAATAGCAGGAGCTTTTATTAATACAATCAGGGGCTCGAATTAAAACACCAACATTGAACGGAACCGTTCTTACTGACTGACCGAAACGTTGTTTATTGCCATTCACCCGTAACATTTCATTTTTGTAGAAAAAATGGGCGAAATTCTTGGTATTGTGTAATTTTTAAACTAGCCTGGATGGTGCAGTTTAGAAATAGGTCTGAAATCTGTGTGTTTTGAGCAATACGTTATGTTCATCTTTGTTTTACGTCTTGGTACATTAAGTAACGTTTATTTGGTATAGAAAAGTAACGTTATTTATGTCTTTATTTTGTATAGAAAAGTAATGATATTTATGCCTTTATTATATATTCAAATTAACGCTATTTATGTCTTTATTTGGTATAGAAAAGTACTGATTATTTACGTTCACACTGCCGTTATCTATGTCTTTATTTAGTATTCAAAGTAATTAATGTTGTTTGTGTCTTTTTTGGTATTTAAAGTAATGTTATTAATGTCTTTATTTGGTATTCAAAGTAATGTTATTTATGTCTTTATTTGGTACTCAAAGTAATGTTATTTATGTCTTTATTTGGTATTCAAAGTAATGTTATTTATGTCTTTACTTGGTATTCAAAGTAATCTTATTTGTGTCTTTGTTGGTATACAAAGTAATGTTATTGGTTGCTTTATTTGGTATACAAAGTAATGCTATTTGTGTCTTTGTTGGTATACAAAGTAATGTTATTTGTTGCTTTATTTGGTATACAAAGTAATGTTATTTGTGTCTCTTGAGGTACACAAGTAATTTTCTTTATGTCTTTATTTGTTATACAAAAGTAATGTTGGTTGTGTCCTTTTTGTTATATAAAGTAACATTATTTATGTCATTATTTGGTATTCAAAGTAATGCAATTTTCTAGGGCCTACAGGAGACCAAGTGGTGTAAATAACTCGCCTTTATCGATCACGGACAACTCACCACTCTCGGTGTGGATTCGAATCTTGGGCTCGGCCAGTATGTGAGAAGGCTTGCCATAAAATTTTCGTTGGTTTTTTTCTGGTTCTTCTTACACCAAAATTTTCGTGGGTTTTTCCTGGTTCTTCATACACTAAAATTTTTTGGGGTTTTTTCCTGGTTCTTCCTACACCGAATATAATGACCGCCATGTAGAGCCAAATTACGTGTTAAATAATATCATGAAGTCTAAAACAGCATCAATGTTACTTATGTTTTTATTAGGCACAAATGTAGCGGTATTGTGTATTTGACTCCAAGTCTTCATTTCACTAAATTGATTAATAGACAACTAAATTTGTATTGACAAATATTCATGTCTACTCGTTGTTTTGAAGAACCGACACGTCGATTTTGTATAGACAAATATTCATGTCAACTCGTTGTTTTGAAGATCCAACACGTCGAGTTTGTATGGACAAATATTCATGTCAACTCGTTGTCTTAAAGAGCCGACTCGTCGAGTTTGTATTGACAAATATTCATGTGAAGTCGTTGTTTTGAAGAACCGACTCGTCTAGTTTGTATTGACAAATATTCATGTCAACTCGTTGTTTTGAAGAACCGACTTGTCGCAGCAGCAGAAAACAAATTTACACGAATATTTGTGAGCAGAAATTCAATAACAATGCCAATGTTGAAATTTGCCATGCTATACTAGTCTACCATTATACTCCGAACCAGTTAGTTACCAATCCTTGATACACACGTTTGCTATGCAGTTTTGCTTTGAGTTTTATTTGATACTATAAACTATTCTTTACAAAATCTTTGGAGACACACAGACAGCATTGTTCAACCATTTCCGCAGAGTCGTGAAATATCATTAGTTGTAGTGCCTGGAATACACATCGCTTTGATTGTGACTTTTTCTCCTTCCGTCGCTGTATTGTTCAATGTGAAGGAAGGATGTTCAAAATGTAGTTCTCGATGTTCAGGTAAGGTTCATTCACGACTTGATGGAAAACACCGAGCATGTTCAGATTGTCGGCGAGCTCAAAGGGCGGTTTTATTGTTGTTGTTGTTGTTATTGTTATTATTGTTGTTGTTGTTGTTGTATGGTTTAATGCCATTTTTCAGCACACGATAGGGTATACATGTCGGCCAGTATTAATGGTGGAGGAAGAACCCGGGAAAATCACGGAAAGAACCACCGACCCACCAGAAGCTATTCACATGCCCACATTGGCCGAAACCTAGAGAGCAAAAGTTGTCTTTGTCTCATTTACGACGATGGACTGACTTGATATAGTGGTAGCCACGCAAAGCATAGTAGACAAAATATTAAAATCTGTAAAAGTTAATTAATTTTCTTTAGTGAATTTAAGTTTTTAAAAGGCTTTAAATAACATTATTTAAGTGTATATTTACTGTTTGTAATGTAAAATATCGCCTAACATAATTTCTAGTTTTTTCCTCAGCCTTATGAGGGATCACCTTAAAATACCCGGATGTAAAAACTCTCGTACCTTAAAACTCTCAGCACTATCGTAAACACATTAAAACAAAATTAGTCATGTAATAAAAGGCAATGGAGGCAAATGTAATTATCGAAGAAAGAAGAAGACAGAAGAAAAGAACAGTAGAGTTTTTTCGAGGAAATTAAACTATGACTGTAAAAGCTATTAATAATCATTTGCTAAAACAGCACTCCTGTGTGGATTTTTTTTTAAAAACCCAATAATATAAAGAAAACTTCCAAAAAGAGAGGAAGCGAACTGAAGGCATATCACATACCATTTAGCTTTATGCGAATAGGAACGAGTACGCCATCAAAAATTAAACGTAAACCCATAATATATTTTCTTGATGCGAATTCAGTAAGTATTGATGGAACCAAGGAAAAATGATGTTTAGTGTTCGAATGGATACAACTTTTTGAGGGTCATTGAGCTGACCTGGGAATGACCCTTTCATTATGAGCAATATACTAAAAATAATATCGGATCACACGAGAGGTTGAGAAAAATATATAAAATGGGAATGGTAAAGAAAAAGGTGGTTTAAATGCACCAGTGAACGCTCGGTTGGCATGCCTTAGTTCTCGTCCATCTTTTGCATCTAACGGCATCTTCCCACAGAGACGAAATTCTGCAGATCAGCGCGTATGGGAGATTAGTGCCGCATAAACGGAAAGAGTTATGTAAGTGGCCCTTCACTGACCCATCGCTTTCCCCGTGTCACTTCTCGGGCCAACGGCCCCATGTCAGCCCCCATAAAGATGCAGTTATCAAACTCAATTAGCCCACCGACGTCCCTAAGAAGATACCTCCAAGAACCTTGGCTAATCTGGACGAAAACGATGTTTTGTGCGAAAGCCACACAATTCACCCATAAAATTACAATTATGAATTAATAAATTTTCCTTGGGTCATCTCTTCTGACATAGCAACAACAGGCCCTGCATTCCGAAGCTTTAAAAGAGACAATACGGACTGGACGGCTTCATTCGTCCACTTCGCGGTGAAAAGGTTCTCAAATCGAAAGTAAAACCGTGAACAAAAGCGACGCCATCGAAATATATAGTCCTATCAATCAAAACCAGGCCCAGGGCGTAGAGGTGAAAGATTTATTTACTAACTGCCATTTGTAAAACAATATCAGAGCCTCCTTTGAATCCAAATTAGTGCAATTGCGCAAGATAATGCAATTCTAACTGGCCTGTTTACCATGATGTTAAGATTTGCTGTCAATATTGCAGTATTTTGAATGACCCATGAAATTTTTCTAAACTGTTGACTTACACGTACGAATAGTATTCTACGAATAATCTGCTTTTATGACTGAAGCATAGGTACTTCTTTTGTACTCGGAAAACAACTTACGCAAGTAAGCTATCTTTCCGGGTAATAAAATGTGGGTCTTCCTTTTGAATTCATCGTGTATAGATAGGCTGATAATCGTAGAAATCTACCATGAAAATGACATTACAAGCAAGGAAATATATTTAGTACGTATACATCTTATATAGATATCTCTTCGTTTATGAAGGTAATTAAAATATAAGACGTATATTCGTTTTTTTTTTTGTTGTTTTTTTTTTGAAGTAGTTGTAATACTTGCTTCACTTAAAGTGATGTCACTTCGTAGGAACACCACAATAAAGTGGTTCTTTTGATCAACTTAGTAGAAGTAACAATCAAACTAAGTTTGTTTTTGAGTTTTTGAAGAACTATGGTCACTTGTTTGAATTTCGATCGAGGTGCCTTTTAATGATCCCGAAAGATTACGTTTATTTCATTGTTTACCTAAAGTAGTACCATGCTTAATTTCAAAGAAAGACATTTATTTACAAATGATTCGAAGGTTTTTTTCTATGCTAAATTAAAGTACATAATAATAGAATTAAACTTTTATTTTGAAGCTATAAAGGTATTTTAGCAAAACATATTACAATCCTCTTCGTGATCATGAGTTTATATTCATGAATGGGGGGGGGAGATGTCAGATCTATTTATCTGAGAACGTGGACTTTCTGTACCTTTTCCCCAAGGCTAGACAATTCTAATTTCTATCCATTTTCTTTATTTCTTCCCTAGTTATGTAAAAATTCAAACAGTTGACGGTAGTAAAACTCTTTCGTGTCGAAACAAAGCTTATAGGCATTTCAAAAGACATTTAGGATGTTTTCGTGCTATACCATATATTTGATATGACATGGGAACTCTGGCGTGTAGCAGTCTAGCTTTTAGATAAATTCAGATTGATAAGTAACTAAATGAGATAGACTGAGTCGTGGAAAATGTACGAATAGTCAAAGTAGAATTAAAATCAAATTGGGGGTCGGGGGCAACGAGTGGCATAGTGGTCTAAAGCACTCTCCGTTACGGATCACTGCCATCTCACCTCTATCTACGTGGGTTCGAGTCTAAGATTCGGCGAATAACGATATGTGAGAAAGCTTCCCAATAGCTTCTCGTGTGTCGGTAGTTCTTTCCGCGGATTTCCCGGTTTCTTCCTCCACCATTAATTCTGGCCGCTATGTATAGCCTATCGTGTGCTGAAAATTGGCGGTAAGCCCCAGACCAACAACAACAAATTGGGTTTCGGTTTCTGCGAAGGTGAAACCACGCGTCAAATTATGTAATTTCACTGTCGATTTCACTCAGAATTTGCAAGATGTGTCAAAAACTAAAGCAATGCAAGCGCCGGTCTGGTTAGTTTGTGTAAGTTGACAATCTACCCACTTGTGTTGATCAATGGTGGTTGCCCCTTTGGTAGTTCTCAAAACCCGTCACTTTTGCCACATCTAACTACTGGCGATATGATGTCATTTTCCCGTTTACCTGCATTAGCAGCAGAATAAAGAAATAACGATTTTCATAGAAAGGATTGCTCAAAATACAGTCGTTTTCTCAACAGCCCAATAAAGCTCTTCCCTTCGTAAGCACGCAGTCTCTAATTAAGACTATATTCGCTGGGTAGAAGTGACAATTATCGCAGAGGTGATAAATGAAAGGGTGTTTCTCCTGTTGGACGAGTATTTAGACGACAGATCGTTATAATTCTTTGACTGCATTAGTCTTAGAAAATTTAATTTACTTCTAATCCCAAATCTTCGCGCCTTGTTTTATTTTCCGCCGACGGGACATTATCTATTCGCCTATTTTTTGCACCTAAATGACTAGACCTAGATTCCTCTTACATTGTATCATTTTTGTGTTATTTTTTTTTTTCCAATAGAAATTAGACAGTCTCGCTACATCCAAACTTTAAAACAAGTTTTCTTTATGTCTGTAAGTGTAATACATACCTGCATAGGAATTGGAAATCTTGTACAAGTCTTTAAAACTGTATGAATTAATTCAAAAGAACATGAAATACAAGCATAGGAATTGAAAATCTTGTACGAGTCTTGTAACACTGTGAATTAAGTGAAAAGAATATTATTTCCATTTAATTGTTTTGTTTTGGTGTTCGAAAACAAGAAGTCTGCTGCTATAATTTAGATGCAAGATCAGTAAACCAAATTTTGTAATTGATATTTAATCGATGTTTTGATCTAAATTCGGATTAAAATTCATACTTTGTCAAAGACTACATATAGAGGTGACTATATGGATATTATAAACATTCAGCTTTTATACGAAACAATCATCTTAGATCCTAAAATTCAAAGTTTTTTCCCCACAAAAATTATGTTTATATCTAAAGGAGAAAGTAGGCAGGTTTAAAGCTTCTAGCAAAGTTTATTTCATTCTATCTTTTCTACCTTGATATTTTCACCATTCCAACATTCCTACATTCTAGCTTTCTTGTAGTGATGCAGATTGGTAGATTGGTGCATTTTTTTGTCATTTAGAAATGGTCTACTACTACAACAAGAAAACTAACAACTACTACTACTTCTTCTTCTTCTTCTTCTTCTTCTTCTTCTTCTTCTTCTTCTTCTTCTTCTTCTTCTTCTTCTTCTACTACTACTACTACTACTACTACTACTACTACTACTACTACTACTACTACTACTTCTACTACTAATGCTTATGTTGCTGTTTTTGGTTCGACACTCATTTCTTCAAAAGTGGCTAAGACAATGCCAACGACAGCATCACTATTACGTCTAATATAGTACTAAAATCAGAGTTCAATCACGATAACTATGATTAATAATTACTACAAACAGCACCGCTACCATTTAAATATTTACAAAATTGCAATAAACAAAAATGTGCATATAGAACACTAGGAGACCATTTTTGTATCTAACATCATCAGTCAGAATATTATTATTGCTGTTGTTGTTGTTGTTGTTGTTATTATTATTATTATTATTATTATTATTATTATTATTATTATTATTATTATTATTATTATTGTTGTTGTTGTTGTAGTAATAGCAACAATAGACGTAAAATGACTATTCGTAGTGATATCAGTAGTAACAGTTGTAGTAATACTAGTAGCAATAGTAGTAACACAAGCATTAGCAATCGTAGTAGTGATAATAGTATTAGAAGCAGCAATAATAATAGTAGTAGTAGTTGGCGCAATAGTAGTACTACTACTAGTAGTAGTAGTAGTAGTAGTAGTAGTAGTAGTAGTAGTAGTAGTAGTAAGAAGTAGTAATAATAGCAACAACAGTAATAGTTGTATTAGTAGGAGTAAAAATAGTAATAGACGTGGTAATGGTAGTAATAGTAACAATACAAATAGTAGTAGTAGTAGTAGTAGTAGTAGTAGTAGTAGTAGTAGTAGTAGTAGTAGTAGTAAGAAGTAGTAATAATAGCAACAACAGTAATAGTTGTATTAGTAGGAGTAAAAATAGTAATAGACGTGGTAATGGTAGTAATAGTAACAATACAAATAGTAGTAGTAGTAGTAGTAGTAGTAGTAGTAGTAGTAGTAGTAGTAGTAGTAGTAGTAGTAGTAGTAGTAAGAAGTAGTAATAATAGCAACAACAGTAATAGTTGTATTAGTAGGAGTAAAAATAGTAATAGACGTGGTAATGGTAGTAATAGTAACAATACAAATAGTAGTAGTAGTAGTAGTAGTAGTAGTAGTAGTAGTAGTAGTAGTAGCAATGTCTTAAAATCATGAACAAATCTTGTTATTATGATTTTTATTGTTACACGGAAAAATCTGAAATAAATAAAATAGTTGATTTTTTCTACCTTGCGACATTCTTCATTCCTACCTCAATAGTTCTTGCTGCAGACATAAATATATTTGGTATCTATGCAAGAGTGATCTACAATTTTTACTAAGGTTAGTTTGCTGGCTTCTATCAGAAATCAACTTGAATTTCCAATCAATTTTAGATTATTTGAATGAGATTGACATCAATAGTTTTTGATTAGCATATAATTACTTACATTAAACGCGCGTCGCACCCTGGGGTTTATAACTCGCCATGAAGCTGGCTTGAAGTGAAAAATAACTACTTTCTAATTACCGATATCACTGAGAGGATACTTGTATAAGATGAGTAACAGAGATTTGCATATGTTCATCCCCGAGAAGCTGCAAATGATTAATACCGGGAACATTTTTGGATATGACGGCAACTTTTATAAATCTGTAAATATTTAACATGAGAGCTTCAAATCAGGGGCGAAATCGTATTAGATAGTGATTTAATTAATATGATTAGCCTAAAACAGCCTCTCGGAACGACAGAAGGAAAATCATTCTCAGCATGAATGCATTCAGAAGATATTTACTAGATATGTTATTCTTCATTGTTATGATGTCCGGAAATTGAGGTACATGTCCTTTTTGAGTATATTTAACCTGATTAAATTTTATCATTTCTTCAGTATATTTAGCTTGCAAATAATACAAGATATCACTGAGGCGGTATAAAGTAATTATCTGCATCTGCGAGCACCTTATATATATATATATATATATATATATATATATATATATATATATATATATATATATATATATATATATATATATATAGTTATATATATATATATAGTTATATATATCTATATCTATCTATATATCTATATCTATCTATCTATCTATCTATCTATCTATCTATCTATATATATATATATATATATATATATATATATATATATATATATATAGATATATATATATATATATATATATATATATATATATATATATATATATATATATATATATATTGTCTGATCCTATTTGCCAACATTATGTTTAGCCAATAGTATTGATATTTAATTCTTTAATGTTTGGATTCTTGTCTTGTAATATAATGGAACATGACATTCATTTGTTGGGTTTTTTTTGTTGGTGTTCGGGAGGGGGTTGATCAAAGGACACGACCTATATTTCTTGCACACAGTTGTAGCATATATCGTAAGCCGCGAAAAGGACAAGAAATCGGAATAGAAAAAGGAGCGACAAACTTTTTATTTTTTGGAAGATAAATATTGTTAGTGCTTTTAGCGTTTTTTTTTTATTTACTGATATACTTCAGGTAGATATTGACAGATTTAGTAGACAGCGCGTACTTGAAAAATTACATATATTCTTCCGATGTCAGTAAATATAAAGATCATATATGCGAATGTGTGCCATTTTGTCGTGAAGGAAAAATTACAACACAACTCATTAATTGTTCATCGATTTCATCAGAAACTGACATGCCCGTGGAAGAATGCAGTCAGCATGGAACGAGATTTACTATGAGGAACGTAACCAAAGTAAGTTACCGCTCTCTTTCCCTGGCCCTAGGATATGCGGGGCCCAAGTCAGTAAGCGGGGCCATAAGCAAAAACGTTACACAGCGGAGAATGCGCGGGACCCAAGGCGGTTGCCTCGTTTACCTTGCCCTAGGGCCAGGCCTATCTGAAAGTACCAAAATCCTATCAAACTTTCCTTCAGTTGGATAAATAAAAATAATACTTTTTAACCTGAAATTTTATATCTTTTAAAACGAATTTATTGAACACACCGCCATATTTATTTCGATTACATATCAAAATACACTTTTCATTACTCTTTTCAGCTATTCGAGTGATTTGCTGGATAAAAAAAATGAACATAATAAAATAATTTTTATTATATTTTCTTAACTAATTTCGTATTTAAAAACTTTAAGAGTTTCATATTTAAAACCTTTAAGTCAGTAGTGAATATTGTTACTCATATCACCCACCTTCCAAGGACAATGGATTGGTATTATTGACCAGAATGGGCTAACACTGTTTACTCATCACGGCAAATATATAAATATCAAACAAACTTCAACTTAGAATCAGTATTACTGAATTCTTCATAATTGAGCGCAGGTTAAATTGAAGACGGCTGAAAGATATGTGACATAGCAAATGATGCCCATTATTATTGCTATGGGGTGGGGTTTAATGGTTTGTGGGCTTTACGCCATTTGTCAGGACTTCTTTGTTTCGGTAAAACCCCTAGAAGAACTAACGACATACTGAAAGCTACTGGCAAAGCTGTGTCACATACCAACTTTAGCCAAGCCGTGAATCGAACCCACGCTGATATAGGTGGGATGCGAGTGATCTGTAAATGCAAGCACCTATTCTAGAGTAATGTAACACTATTTGTCATTTTCACTATTAATATTATTTTTTGCGAGACCATTAATTGTATATTTTACAAAACAACTAATATTATTTTGCTAGACTAAATCCTCTTCTAAAATCTGTTTTCACATTCTTAATCCGTATCTTGTTTTGGTGGTCAGTGGAGAAGGAGTGAATGAACTAGGGCCTGCCAATTTTCAAAATGTGTTTCCTTGAAAGCCTTTCTAAAAACTACTAAATGTATTAGAAGGGTGTGTTTCATACCAGAGTAAGAATTTGGTCTGATTGTAGGTTCTGAACAGGGCAGTGGTACAATGGGCTCACATAATTGTATCATTGTTGATCAGTTGTTCAAATTTTGCCTGCAGTGTTACACAGCGTGAGCCGAACCATGCTATTATCGTCAAACCATCGATACGCAATCAGTTAGAGAGACCCGCAAGTTTTGTTTTGGAACCCGGAAAATCGCCTAATTGCGATTATTCTCCCATATGGAAACATCATGTGGAACTAATCATAACCAAATAAGAGAACCAGGCGCATTTAAAAGGAAATCGTCTAAATGAACAGATTTTCTTTTGAATACGACATGTCATTTTAGCAGAAAGAAATATTTGTTAAAACCTGGACCTTCAACGAAAAATGGCTACAAGATAGTAAAGTTATACTAGTTCAGAATTGTCACATTTAATACAAAACTGGTCAAGATAACAGATCATCTCTTATGTCCACTACCACCGAACCCCTCCCTATACATTCTATGGAAAACTTCATAAATCTGAATGGCCCAAAATTGTTTGAACATATTTACCTTTTGTTCTTTATCTTGCAGAACGTTTTATGTACCTTTTATATATATATATATATATATATATATATATATATATATATATATATATATATATATATATATATATATATATATATATATATATATATATATATAAATATATATATTATATATATATATATATATATATATATATATATATATATATATATATATATATATATATATATATATATATATATATATATATATATATATATATATATATATACACACAGACAGACCAACCGATAATAATTGCTCTGGCAAAGTATCTCAATATACTATGCACTCTATATCGCTAGTACTTGATATTTCTTGCTAAGCAGACATTGCCGCGTTTTGAGATTATCATGGTATAGAGATTAAGCAGGAAAAAACATAATTGTACATTATTTTCTTTTGGTGGTTGTTGTTGTGGTGCTTAAAGCCATTTTTCAGCACACGATAGGCTATACATGGCGGCCAGTATTAATGGTGGAGGAAGAAACCGGGAAATCACCGGAAAGAAACACCGACTCACGAGAAGCTACTGGCAAGCTTTCTCACCTATCCACATTCACCGAATCTTAGACTCGAACCCACGCAGACAGCGGTGAGATGGCAGTGATCTGTAACGGAGAGCTGTTTAGATCACTCGGGGCCCCTATTATTTTCTTTTGGTTTTTTCGTTAGCACGAACCTTCAAATTTGTGTATATACGCGATAGAAGAGGACTAAAAGATTTAATATTCGGTTTGAATTTTAATCTTTCAAGCAATAATTTACTCCGGTCTCTCTTTGATACTTTTCGAATTTACCGATTTTCTTATTTGTATATATTGAATTGGTCTCGTAACTGGCTCAGTTAATCTTTGCATCCCGCCCCTCCTCCAATAGGGTTACGTAGACAAAAAAATAGATATCGGCTGGAGAGGTGGTAGTGGTCCATTGGAATGACGTATAAAACAATGCTTTACTGACAACTGGTGGTGGGTGGGTGGAGTTGGAGATTCATCAATTGTTGTTAGCACATTTTATGCCTCTTGGCTAAAATTTTCGGCTAGACTTATCAATTTGCCAAATTCTTTCATCGGCCATAAGAAAGGAGCGTACAGTGACGTAACAGATCCAGTCTACATTTTTTCTCTCATTTCTCTACTGGCAGAGAACGTACATGATGACGTGAAAGACTCGACGTATGTGAATTGCGTCATTCATATATTTGAATTGAAAAATGCCCACTGCTGTCGAAGTTGTTCTTTCTTTTGTTGTTGTTGTTGTTGCTGTTGTTATGTTTGTTGTTGTAGTAGTTGTTGCTTTCTATATAATTATTCCATTAGAATAAGTGTACACAATAATAAAAAAAAACAGCAGAAAACAGCAGAACACAACCTACGATCTGTTCTAATAACGACTGTGGCCTAAATAACAGGTCAATTAAACATGTTCAATCTCCGAAGTATATTACTGACCAATAATCTGTCAAAATACTTTAAGGCATGCGGAACTTCCAGTGAGCCAAACTTTGATAAAGGGGCCCCGAGTGGCCTAGTGGTCTAAAGCGCTTTCCGTTACGGATCACTGCCATCTCACCTGTCTGCGTGGGTTCGAGTCTAAGATTCGGCGAATGTGAATATGGGAGAAAGCTTGCCAGTAGCTTCGTGGGTCGGTGGTTCTTTCCGGGGATTTACCGGCTTCTCCTTCCACGTGAAGGCCCAGCTCGGGGCCAAGCGCCGTCTTAAAGGGACTGCCGCCCAGCCTGGGGGCGTAAACAGTCGCAGAATGCCAAGAAGTGCAATACGCAACTATAATACCTAGTCAGCAGTGGTCAGTTAACTTTGATAAATCTCATTCAACAACAATTGCCGGGGGAAAAAAAAAACACAAGTAAGGCACAATTCAGGAAGCTTTACCCGCTGTTCCACAAATCCCCCACCCATGCACTCACACACAAAACACCTTACTGGTGTTTGGCATCGTAGCAAAGGTAAGGGACAATCCAGGACAAACATCCTTCCCTCTGCTGTCCCATAACATTCTCCCTGGACACGGACAAGCTCTATAGCATCGTACAGCCCGCACTGCGCGGACTGCTGCCCAGACTCTTTTCAGAACTCAGTCTTCACTTTGTCCCTCGAAGACAATCAAGCAAACATGATCCTTTGGAAAGGCGGTCAAAATTAAATAACCATCCTTATCTAAGCGAAGATAAAAAATGTCAAAGGGTGACATACATCCAACAGATTGGGAGTACTTTCGGCCCTTATAAGTACGTTAAGAACGCAAAATTCCAACATAATAATATCCCAAATTCACAACTCGGCGATTTTTGGTCATTTGCTTCGGTGGCTTACACAAAATTGGCATAGGAACACCCATAAGCATAACTTGTTATAAGTTGATATGTAAGCCTGCCTGAGATAAAGTCGGGGAAGGGGGGCTATGCTTTGGTGATTTGGTGGGGCGGGCTTTGGGACTTTATTGGGAGGTCTGGTTGCGGGTCTGCCTTGGGGGCGGTGTATGACGTCCAATCCGGCACGTTGGGAGTGAATAAGGTCATTTTAAGGTCCCTGATTCCAACATGGGTCAGGAAAAAGCCCAGCGCTTGGGCCAAGTGTCCTCTTAAATGGACTGCGGTCTATGCCTGGGACCGTAAGCAATCGCAAAAGCAATAGAGCAATACGCGACTTAAAAATCATCTGCATCTTTGATAAATCTCATGGGGGGGTATTCATACAGTACAGCTACATATTTGCAAAGTGTAATACGTATAAAACCGCATTCATGTTTTGTATTGAATCGAGTGACAGAACTCGTCAGAGGATGCATATGAATAAGTCTGGGTTCGACGGCCTCAACGTATCCTTACGATAAATCAAACTCATTCATTCGGAATAAAAACACCTATGCAGTTCTGTGTAACTACTGCACATCTATATGTGTAAACTCATCTACAGTTTAACCGCTCCAGTGGCCTAGTGGTTAGAGTCTGCCTCGCCTGCAGGAGGTCGTGGGTTCGAACCCATGCTGAGTTCTATCAAAGACATTAAAAATGCATTAAGAGGTTAGTGTAGGGACTGGTCGGCGTGGTGTCAGAATAATGTGACTAGGTGAGACATGCTACATGTCTGCGTCATGATGCCCCGATGCTAGACATAACTTAAACTGTCTCACTGGATATATCGTAGCGATATGACTGAAGAATTGTTAAAACTGCGTTAAAGATATAAATCACACACACACACACACACACACACACACACACACACACTTCTACACTTTGCTATTTGCTAAGTACTTTTAAATCTAATGGTTCCGTTTTTTGTGTTCCTTTCTTTGGTTTTGTTGATGCTAACGACACTTTTAAAACATTGTTATATCCTACGAAGAAAATGTGACTCAATAAGGCGTTCGAGCCTGTTTGGCCTGGGTATAGGCATCTAACTCGAGACCCTTGTATTACTAATCATCTGCGCAACCACCAAAGCTGCTGCGGTGTTCCAGTGCAACATGTTGGTTTGACTGGGTATTTTGCCCAGAGACTTTTTTAATGTTTCGTTGGGCAATGAAAGTAATATATCTTGCCCAAGGATGCAACACTGTAGCCTTCAAAAGTCACTGCAACTAATTTGGTAAAACTCTCATTAAATTGCTTTTGAAATATTTCCCTCGTATCATTATTAGGAGTATTGTTTCATTCGTTACGTAATCTTTATGATTTATTAAAATCTGAGGAATCCTTCAGAAAGAATTTGTTTTAAAGAAAAGCTATCATATATACAATTTGAAATCTTTAGTTATTTTTTAAATTTTAAAAAATATTTTTGCAAGAGAAAATTTAAATCATGAATGCAAGTATCACAGGAAAGAAAACATAAAATATTTTCTTGCTTAGAGATCGTGATAAATCGTAGCTTATGGGTCAAACTTTGAAAAACAAAATTTCCATGCCCCAAACAGTTTGCTGAAATGCTTGCTTTGGTGTGTGGAAAGAAAAAGAAATTCATATAAATTATAATAGTTGAAAGCGATGGTCATAAAGAAATAAATGTCTGAGATACACACACACACACAGACACACACATACACATACACATACACATACACATACACATACACATACACATACACATACACATACACATACACACACGCTCATCTTTTTAAATGCTAATAATGTGAGTATTAAAAACCGACGTCCTTGTCCTATTGTTGTAAAAGACGACATTATTTGTTAAAAAAAAATAAGACTAAAAGCAACAAAGTAATATATTTACAAATATTTATTTGTGATAGCAATTAGTTCTCTTTCCATACGCCTTTGGAATTTACTGAAAAACAAAAGGTAAAACATATTAGCTTTCAAATCAGTCCTTTGTTTTCAACCAAATATTTTTTTCCGACTTCAATAAGTATAAAAACAGTATATCAGTATCCACAGCCGATATATAAACAAGAGAACAATATAATTATGTTCACTCCTCTGCACAGTAAAGTTTGAATATATTACTTATATAGTACTTATGCGTTTGACCTTTATGTAACTTATTAAACAAGAATTCCAACCCTCCCATGTTACTCATGCGACCGTGACCTCTATAAATGGTCTGTCTTTTTTATATGTCAGTATATTCCACTGGACCTAACTTGATAAAGGAATGTACGCTTAGGAGATCGCATAATCATGATATCAGTAGAGCAGTGTCGTTGTATATCGAGGTGCTTTGTTTTTAAAAAAATGCATTCGTTTTGGGCACGAGATGATTTAATGGATGTATCTTCTGATCTGGATTATGTCGTGATTCTCAAATGAAAGAGAAACCCGAAATTAAGCTCAAAAGAGTATCGGTGCCATTGTTTAATAAATACTGTTATTTCAACGACTATATTCTTGGAGGGGCTGGGTTGGAGTGGGGTTTTTTTTCTTTGTTTTGTTCTTCAGGAGAATAAAGCGAAATTCTGTCAAGATCGCCTACACCTAGTGCAACTTCTTTAATCGTTTAAACTGAGTAAAAGCCACATGTACTTATAATAAGTAAATTTAATGGCTACCGGCACGAGGGCATGTGTTGAACTTTTGACCAAACAATCAGTTTACGATTTTCCCTGTTCTGAAAGTAAAACAAACGTCAATCGGAACATATCGTTACGAGCGATAACATTCCCTAGCGGGAAGTGACACATTTTATCTGATATGATACAAGACATCAGTGGACCAAAAATTCGTAAATGGTCTCCAGAACATGAACCATTATCGGTGCCTGTCACGGAGTACGAGTTTGATTTTTTTTTTTCAGCTGAGCTATCCCGGTTCAGTCCGATTGTTCGACATTGATATTGGAAACCTGCTCTCGAATCTTTAAACAATTATAGGGTACCAAGGGATAGTACAATGTCGTTTTCGAAAGACGGGACGTAGTGATCGACGTTTTACTCAATGAGCGGCATACCTCGAAGGGCTCGAGGACTTGCTTTTTCCCGACGTAACAAATTCTGATGTTAGCAATATCGAAAAACTCGAACCTAAAATCTTATCGGCAGACATGTAACATGTATATCCTTTTCATATCTTATTACTTCTATGGAACTGACTGACGTTTGCTCTTTATATACAAGAAATATATATCGTATATATCAAATACGAAGTAACATAAAAAGATCAAACATAACTTCTCACTATCTTCATTGTAGCACAAATCTCACTTCAATCTTAAATTTTAAATTGTGGCATTATTAAACAACTGATAATTATATATAATATTTTTCAATGTTATTGTGACTCTAATGCTGTTGATGATGCCAACGATGTCCATTACTGAATCTAGAAAACGAAGTCAGGCTGTTTTAAATCAACTTGACTGCGTACAAGTGTTTTGCGTGATTAGTTAATTAAAATTTAAAAAAATATACAGTACACAGTTTTTTAATTTCAATCTCGACTATTCTCCTAAGCATGTTATGTTTACTTAACTTAGTTATGGAAATAGGTCACTGCAAGAAAACCATGGACGAAACAGTTATTTCGTACTTGCTAACACTGATTTGTTATTTCAACTATTACAAAATGAAGAGAGAAATATATGAGTAGGAATGTTAACTATGTCCCAAGCAAACGTGTAGGTTTTATTAAGTTTCTCCCGAGACGTTCTTCAAACAGGCTGAATCTATCTACGATAGCATGCACACGACAATGAAGAGATTTTTGCGGAGGGCAAAGAAGTCACCGGAGTGATGAGTGGTTTTGGGCACTCGCCTTACCAGGATCATTCACGTCTCACCTCTTTCGGCGTGTCAAAACTGGGGTCAGACTGAGTAAAAAAAACAAAAAAACTTTGGTAACCAAACTGGGGGTCAGATTAAAACTTTGAGGGGGGGTGTCTCTCTGAAGCGCAAATGAGCGTAAAGGGAGACACTTAGTAAGGTACAATGTATTGAGAAACTAATGGTTTATTATATTCTTAGCAGAAAATAAATGGCTGATTTTTTTTTAAGGAGTCAGCATGTTTTATAAATAGGAAACAAGCATGTACATATTATTGCATACATCTTCCTTCCTTGTGCAAAGACATGTGTGACTAATTGCAGGGCTTAATAACATCACGACATATCTAGCAAACATTTAAGTCCTAATATCCTGGTATAGAAAGTCCAAAAGAATTTAGAAGTGAAAATAATGAGCCATCACACGCCTGGTAAGATTAATTTCTCGGCCGTTTCACATAGAGATGCCGACCGATTCGCCTTTCGTATCGCTCTGGTCTTGTCGGTAACATGACCGGAAGACAGTGAAAGTTTAGATTAATTGACACTGATCTAGCATCTTTAATCTTCCACATTCTCGGGAAAATTGATATGATTTTAAGTTTAATTCAGGCATTTAATAACGCGGCCCTTGATTAAAGCATGCCTCAAAATTTTTGTATCAATGTCCGCCTTGTCCGAGCTTGGTATGAAACAGGGCTTGGTGAAAGGCCCTTTGTAGGTCATTCGGCAGCTATTGACCGCACCATGCGGAGGAGGTAATATGCAAACAACCCTGGTTTGCATTTCTAAATTGAAATATTAGACTTCTGAGAGCGGTGTTTTGGGTCTATTAAATCAAAATTTATACTCGAATGACAAATAGAATCAAACGATAACAAAGAAAACACTTCATGGGAGCATCGATATCATCTCATATCGACAGGAACTAACCATTTCGATAAAAACTGAAAAAAAGCGCCACTTGCAATGTATATTTCAGATATCTATCATATATATATATATATATATATATATATATATATATATATATATATATATATATATATATATATATACATACATACATACATACATACATACATACATACATACATACATATATATACATACATATATATACATACATATATATACATACATATATATACATACATATATATACATACATATATATATATATATATATATATATATATATATATATATATATATTCATCAACTTCTTATGTATGTATGTATGTATGTATGTATGTATGTATGTATGTATGTATGTATGTATGTATGTATGTATGTATGTATGTTCAACGACCATGTGTTCAGGGCCAATGCGTGGCACATTATATCAGTTGATTTGGGCTGTGGTCATCCAATCTGGAGAGGGATGGGCTCCGCCAGACTGTATCTTAACCCTGACACACCACACTAAGACAACGAACAATTCTTCCTTAGCGGATCATTCCTGATCAACAATGACCGCCACTTCCGCTACACACCAGGACGGAGCTGATAAGTATGCTACTGGTGCGCCCAAAACCAAGATCCGTGGGAAAGGCAACAACATCATCGGCACATGGAATTAATGCTGAATATAATTCTCAATAGACTAAAGCCTCAAGCAGAAATAGTTATTGCTGAAGAGCAGACAGGTTTCCGAGCAGGAAGGAGCACCACAACACAAATCGTCAATCTCAGACACATTTCCGATAAATACTTTTAGCATTGGCAGAACCTATGTATGTATGTATATTTAAAAGAAGCCATTGATAGGGTATGGAATGCAGCCTTATGTGCAAATACGAGGAAGCAAAACATCAACTCAAACCTGGTGCAGGTTGTTGAGCACCTCTATGACAAATCCACCAGTTCTGTCCTCATCAATGGCAGAAGAGGAGATTGGTTTCGAGCAACAGTTTGAGTCAGACGGGGTTTTTATACGTACTATCACCCACACTTTTCAACATTTTCCTGGAAAGGATCATGGAGAGTAATTTGCATGACCACAAGGGCACTGTCTGCATCGGCGGAAGAACACTAACCAACCTTCACTTCGCAGATGATATTGATGGTTAAGCAGAAGATGAAAAAAAACTGGTTGACTTGGTTGAGCGCATCGACACAGCCTTCACCGCATTCATTATGGAGGTCAGCACCGAGAAAAACAAACTGATGACAAACACCACCAATGGCATGATAGGTCAGTGGACAGAAGCTGGAAAGAGTCACAAGCTTCAAGTACTTGGGATCAATTATCACAGATGTAGGCTCCAAACTAGAACTTCTTTGCAGCATTGCCCAGCAATAACAAGATTGAAACTAATTTGGAAAGATACCAACGTTTTTTTTTTTTTGTTCCAATTATGAAGCCGATGCGCTCATTTGTCATATCCATCTTTCTGAATGCTTGTGAGACCTGGACACTTAAATCAGATCTAAACAAGACAGATGCAAACCTTCGAAATGAGATGCTACCGCAAGGTCTTGGGGATCTTATACATTGACTATGTAACTAGTTAAGAAGTCTACAACATGACCCAATGAGCCAACGCATCCTATGAAGACCTCTTGACCACTGAAGTGGTACGGTCATGTCTCAAGATTATCTTTCCACTGGCAAAACCACTCTTGCAATGCACATTGTGAGGGTGCAGAATGAGAGGCAGACAGAAAGAAGTGGGAAGACAACATTAAGGGGCGGACAGACATGAGATTTGGAGATTTCCTAAGGGCAGTAGAGGACAAGTAAAGATGGCGATAAAATGGTTGATAACAGAGGTGTCTTGACCTAAACGAGCTCTTGGGGGTATATATGTATGTGTCTGTCTGTCTGTCTGTATGCCATTTATCCTTGCCATATTTTATTTCAAAGAGAGAAAAAACAGCAATTATTCAAAATCTAAATTTTAGCATTTTATTCAACGGCATCTGTGACAAGTCTAAAATTAGCTATATATCCCTTAGTCGGGTGCTCATACCGTTGGACTGAAGGACCTTGACCTGTTAGAAAGATTATCACGTGACTTGAAAACTTAGACCACTACACTTCTCACATCTCATAACTAGGTGTTCTAGAATATCACTCAAATTCACCTCTTAATGGTCGAACCCATTCTCAGTCCAGATAACAGGTAATATGAATTGTAGGTGCACCCAAATACAACGAGGGGAGAGACGGATCTTAACCATCGCAATTAGAAATCGAACCCGATTCTTCTGTCTCGTAGTCAGGTGCACATACCATCAGTCCAAAAGGTCCAGATCAGGTAGACTGATTAGAAAGTTACATTATACAACTTGTCCAGAATAATAGGCAGGTAGGAAACTATAAAGTTCCTAAGCACTTTCTTTCTTTCTTTCTTTCTTTCTTTCCTTCTTTCTTTCTTTCTTTCTTTCTTTCTTTCTTTCTTTCTTTCTTTCTTTCTTTCTTTCTTTCTTTCTTTCGCTCGCGTCTGTGTGTGGTCCTATCTAGTCAACAGGACATAAATTATGTCCTCACAAGGAAAACCTGCCTGCCCAGTTGTTCTATGGTTTGGCGTACCACGGGGCTCTGTTCTCGACACCTTTCCTTTCATTCTATACATTCAGCCGCTCTCAATTATCACATATTGACACCCGTTATCTCACCATTTATGTACTGATGACACTCAAATATACAAATCTAGCTGCCTTTATCAATCTGAGACTACTACTCAAGAAATAAAGGCATGCGTTTCCGATGTGAAGTCATGGATAACATGTAGTAAGCTGCAAATGACTGATAACGAATGATGAAGAAAATGCTGCCATCCTGGACACCACTCAAATACTTTCTTGTTCCCATCTTTTACCTGAAATAATAAGTATCAGCCATACTAACATTAAAGTCACCCAACCAGTACGAATCCTAGGTGTCGCTCTTGGCTTTACACTCTCATTACACCCACAGGTAACGAACATAGGCAACCATGCATATCTTGAACTGAGACCTATCAGCTCCGATCGCAAATTTCTTTTGATTAACACCACTAAAACACCTGTATGTTCTTTAGTACTTTCGAAATGGGATTATTGCACCGCACTTATATCTGGCTCGCCTCGTCTTCTACTACGGAAACTTCAAAAATTTCAATAATGGTAATCCCGGATCATCCTTAGAGTACAGCCAAACTGAGCAGACCTCCTCCTGCTCTGTAGCTTTCACTGGCTATCCGTCCGACCAAGAATCAACCCCCCCCCAATCTGTTCACTTACCAAATTTCGTTGACTGGCTCCAGTCTTATATATCTATCAGACCTCAGCCGTGTGTACACCATATCTTGAAGTTTACGCTCTTCTTCCGATAGTTGCATTCTCGTTGTTCCCACTTTTAGAACGAAGGCGTACGGACAACATACTTTTCCGTACCAGAGCCCAGCTACGTTGAACTAATTGCCCATTGATCTTAAACAAAATGACATTCTGATCTCATTCAAGTGTGTTCGTAAAACACCTATTTCTTATAGAAGAATACATTTAAAAGAATAAACAATGTTTACTAATTTAATTTATTGTCAGCCTGTTTTTGTTTTGTAATTTTATGGTGTTTGTTTCTTGGGCATGTTATCATTATATGTGTTTATATATGCTATAAATATTGTAAAGAGTAAATAAATATTGTAAAGCGCTTAGTGCTTCTAAAGATTAGGCGTTGTACAAAGTCGAGATATTATTATTATTATTATTATTATTATTATTATTATTATTATTATTATTATTATTATTATTATTATTATTATTATTATCATCATCATCATCATCATCATCATTATCATCCTCCTCCTCCTCCTCCTCATCATCATCATTATTATTATTATTATTATTATTATTATTATTATTATTATTATTATTATTATTATTATTATTATAATCTTATTATTATTATTATTATTATTATTATTATTATTATTATTATTATTATTATTATTATTATTATTATTATTATTATTATTATTATTAAAGATTAATTCCAATTAAACTGACCCAGGCAAAACATCCTGTATACACGTCTTGTTATAAACATCACTGTTGTGCATGCATTTGCTAAATGCATTACTATACAACCATGAATCAAGGATAGCGTTGTAACTGTTAAAACGTCTTTTCAGCAAAATATACAACAAAAGATAACACATCAATGCTGAATTCATTTGCAATTATAAGTGACCATGGTTCTTTTTTTATAAATCACAGTCGGGAAAGTTCGTCTCGCTCAGTCTGTAGTTTGAAAAACAAATGGATGTTTATCAAATGTGTATGGAGGATCAGTTTTCAACCAGTCTCAAAAACCATTGAAAAATGGTGTCAATTACTGTTTTGTCCGAAAGTTAGAAAAATTAATGGACGCTCGTATGTTGTTTCATTCTACTGTAAATTTAATCTTCAGGTAATACATTGAACCCAATCAATCGAAATGATTGACTTCTTTATCGAAAAGCTGTGATGAACTTTAAGACAGTGATAACATAGAGTCAACCTCAAACGATGATAACGTACAGTTAAATTCAGATAACCATGCTGCATGGTCAGATGCAGACGATAAAACATAAAATCAGTCCATGATAATACACAGGTGGAGGTAATGATGTTGTGATACTTGACTTGCATTTTGAGTGCGCATATCCATAATATGTTTCTATTTCCGGTGAGGTACACTAAACGAGATGGCGCTGTTATATATATATATATATATATATATATATATATATATATATATATATATATATATATATATATATATAAATATATATATATATATATATATATATATATATAAAATTTGTTTTAATATCATCCGCGAAAGAAGCATCACAAACAAATCACCTATCGTTGTAGTACTTTGGAGCAAGATCAGATCAAGTGTTAAAAGGGTTTCCGAAATTTCGAAAGGTCCATGACTTTCCTTTAAATGGCGCCGAAGCAAAATTACATGTCTTTTTACTCAAAGTTTGCATAATAACCAATAATCGTGCGCAAGAATACAACGATGATCAAATTTAAAGTAATCTATGCGTGTGTGTGTGTGTGTGTGTGTGTGTGTGTGTGTGTGTGTGTGTACATTGACTTACACTTATATAATCTTCAAAAAGACATTCTAATTTTTCTGAAAGACGTTACTATATTGATGAAGATTTTGTATTTCTCGCATACCTTTAAACAAAACATAATAAACAAAAGTTAGTTTGATTGTATGAAGCACTGTTGCCATTTTACAGCGACGCAATAGCAATACCAACGCACAGAACGAAAATTGACACGCATTGAACAGGCTATAGAATGCTTTTAAAATGCCATTGAAAAAAAATACCGCTGATTATGTTCATGGAAATATTTATTGTGTTGGAACAAATTCGTGTTTATTAATTAATTCATAGGATAGAATTATGTTTGTAGAATTTAATCTTTCGTGTCATTTCACAGATCAAACGAGTTTCATACTTATGTAAAAAAGCAGACCATGTCATTCTGATGTCACGTGAATGAAAGTGTTGTGTATATTTAATTTAATTATTTGTTTGTTAGTTTTAGTTGTTTTTTTTAAATTCCCTTACATGCTATTGTAATGTAACATTGAGTTCAGTTCTGTTTGACCATTGTATCTAGTTTCTGACTTTGTCTCGAAATCAGTGACGGTTTTGGTAAACAACGTTTTTAAAATTTATATATTTTATCTTTCTCAGAATAAAAAACATTAAGTCAAGGATATACCTGGATTATATGACAAGTAGCATGTATCAATTGTTACACATTTCTATTCTTTCCAGAAAAATGAAATTTTGACCATATCCGGGAATCTGTTTGCGTCTTAATTAGCGTATAACTTGTTTTTAATAAAAGTTTGACAGTTGGGTTTCCAAACAATTGACACGTTTAGTTGTTATTATGTTGTGACCATTTTGGGTTCAATTTTTGTTTTCTTAAAATTATTGAATTTAAGTGATTCTTTTTCCTGGAAATACATAAGTGCTCTGACAAAATTCTTGGACATGGACATTTATTGGAATTTATACTGAATTCAAAACTGGAATAATATTTTATGTGATTCAACAAAGGACTGTTGACACAGCAGCACTTCGCTAACCACAACAGACGTCATCACCTTCCATTTTGGATTTTATCGGGACTTGAACTCAGTTTCATTCTGGACTTTTTATCACTAGGACTTGTTTTTTAATTCTTGGATCATTTTTAGATTTAATTCGTAAAACGGTAAGTTCTTTTTTTTATTAATTTTTAATTTGCATTGTAGGGAAATAACTTATTTGTTAAATTTTACAACGGTTGTTGTCTTCACTCTTTTCTGTTTCTTATTTTAAGTGCATATACTCGTAACAGAAAGTGTCGTGATAACCTGATTGTGTCAAGTGTCACATGTTCACTGAATTGTGTCTTTGATTTTATCCCATAGAAAGCTATTGAAGATAGATTTATCATCATCCACTTTCACCAAACAGGAACACGCGCTATGTACGGGAAAGATGGGCATTTGGGGTTGATCTGCCTTTTGAGAAGAAGAGTTAAAGGGCATTTAGGGGTTGATCTGCCGGACAATAATACATCTGAGTCAGAGGAACCACACTTATTTATCTTAGAGAATTTCGATCCAAAGAATCACGTGACACTTTTCTTTCAGTCTTTTCTGGGGTGGGTTGGGTTGGGTGGTTGCGTGAGGAAGAGGGGTTCATATTTATTCCATTCCAAATGTTAAATCATAAAGTTAGTGTCTTTCGATAAATTATACTTAATCAATGCTTTTGCATCATCGATACAATAGTGCTTTGATAACACAGCCGAATCAATAATTCAAACATTTGTAGTTTATGCTTAAGTGTTGTTTGTTTTTTAATCATCCTAAAATGCACACTAATAAAACCGGAAATGTGATGTAACGGATGCTGCACTCATAAAACCGGATATGAAATGCAGCGAATGCTGCATACTAATATAACCGGGAATGAGATGTAACGGACGCTGCATACTAAAAAAACACCCCAGGAAATGTGATGTAATGGATGCTGCATACCAATAAAAACGGAAATGTGATGTAACGGATGCTGCACACAGACAAAACCCGAAATACAATGTAACAGATGCCATGATTGTCCGACTTTGTACCTTGACACTAGCCGGTCATGTAAACTCTACAACATACTTAAAATAGTACGATGCGAATGATCATTTTTTAAGGCCTCGCGTAGTTTCCAAAGAAAACAACCGCTCATCACCAACCCCATACAACATAGCTCAAAAGAAAGAGATAAAAAAACATTAGACAGACCCAGTCTGTGTCGAATCATCATATCTTTTTATTAATCTATTTCATGATGGCGAAGGACATGACATACTTACTAGGTATGAGTCTTAATAGTCCGATATCAAAGCATGCACAAAAGGTCTCCCAAACACCGTTTATGTATACCATCATCGAGAACATGGAAAGCGTTCTCATCAATGAAATATGTATTAAAAACCACTTTGTTTTCTTTTACACAGGATAATGAAAATGATATTATATTAAATTATTCCTTTTTTAACATTCAATATTCCTTTTCTCGGCTCTTCTTCTTATTCTTCTTCTTATACTACTACTACTACTACTACTACTACTACTACTACTACTACTAATAATAATAATAATAATAATAAAAACAATAATAATAATAATAATAATAATAATAATAATAATAATAATAATAATAATAATAATGAGAAGAAGAAGAAAAAGATGATGATGATGATGACGATGATAACAGTGACAGCTTCCCGTCTTCGAAATTCATTCAACCCGACCGCTTGTTTTTAAAGCCTTTGAGGATCAAGTTTTCTTAATGGTCGACTATATATATATATATATATATATATATATATATATATATATATATATATATATATATATATATATATATATATATATATATATATATATATATATATATATATATATATATACATACACACACACCTCAAAAAAAATAACATTAACAGTTAGAATGATAGAATGAGTCCTTTTTGAGTTTCTACTAAAGATTTCCCATCGATATTGGCCCATTCCTTGTTCTTACTGCTGTTTTTAAGAAGTCAGTCTCCAAAGAAAATTTATTTTCTTTCTTTCTGCTTTCCTTGACAGCATTCTTGACCGCAGTTGGTAGCGGTCAGGCGAGGCCAAGATTTTTATTTTTATAACATGTACCGTACGTACCCGATGTAATAATCTACACCGAACTGTGAACAGCCTCGTATCAGATATGCTGTTACAGTATGCTCTGGCTGATCATAGTCTTGGCGTACTCTTACCAGTATACTCAGAGAGAACCATATCGACCCTGATCAGCCGACATATAAGAGAGTAGTCTGTTGCCAACAGTAGGATAAACATTACAAACCCCTTTTCTTCAAACTTGTATCTTTTGTCAGCTTAAACATCTATCTTGAGTAACGTTTGGTAGATATTAAAATAATCCTCGTATTCTTTATGGTAAACTCGACGCAGTAGAGTGTTATCAACCCATACCCAATTGGCATGAATACTGTGTACGATCTGGGTGTAACAGGACTAGAATTAGTAGGTATAAATAGACATAAAATAAATCAATTAAAAGAACACTTAATTCTGTATTTCAGCTGTACATTATAGTAACTCCTGTTCAAGAGGATGGCCAACTATTTGTTGTTGTTTTGCTGTAGTTTTTATTGTAGGGTGGGGTGGGGGTTTGGTTGGGTGTGTGTTTGATTGGGATTTTTTTTTTACGTAGCTTTTGCAATTTTCCAGTCATATTGCTACGGTGTCTGCAGTGTAACAGGTTAAATTGTGATTTCTAGCGCAGTGGCACCATGCCGCAGACATCTGGCATCATGTCACACCCAGTCACATTACCCTGACAACAGGCCGATCAGTCTTAGTACTAACCTCTTAATGCTGAGCACAAAGCGAGTCAACTACTAGTACCAGTTTTATATAGTCTTTCGTGTGACTCGGCTGGAGCTTGAATCCGCGACTCCCAATATACCAGCGATGCTGTCGAGGGAGTGGGTGGCTTGTTTATTTGTTTTGTAATCTTGGCCATACCTGGTGACACTTAACCGACCGTAAGGAACATGTTCATAGGATATCCACGAAAGTGTTTATCAATATTAGCAAAAAACGCTCAAATATGATTCAACAACGAGAATGCATTGACCCCAATCTGCTTAGACGATGATGCATAGCAACCGTGGGTCAGTCTATTAAGATATTAAAGCAGGACAACGTTATCCTGTCTTTACCTAAACCACGAATATTGATCAATACACAGGGTATCGCGATTCACTTTGTGGAGGTGTAAGAAAGCTATATTAATCGAAACTGTGGAGTTGATGTTTGAATATGGAACTAGACCCAATTCATAGCTTCACTGTCTTGAGTTACTCCTATAGTCCGAGTATATAAATATATACATAATTGCCTATACACATATCTATCCAAATCTAACACACATACATACATACATACATACATACATACATACATACATACATACATACATACATACATACATACATACATACATACATACATACATACATACATACATACATACATACATACATACATACATACATACATACACATACAAACATGCATGCATGCATGCATACATACATACATACATACATACATACATACATACATACATACATACATACATACATACATACATACATACATACATACATACATACATACATACATACATACATACATACATACATACATACATACATACATACATACATTCATGCATGCATACATACATACATACATACATACATACATACATACATACATACATACATACATACATACATACATACATACATACATACATACATACATACATACATACATACACATACAAACATGCATGCATGCATGCATACATACATACATACATACATACATACATACATACATACATACATACATACATACATACATACATACATACATACATACATACATACATACATACATACATACATACATACATTCATGCATGCATACATACATACATACATACATACATACATACATACATACATACATGCATGCATGCATGCATGCATGCATGCATGCATGCATGCATGCATGCATGCATGCATGCATGCATACATACATACATACATACATACATACATACATACATACATACATACATACATACATACATACATACATACATACATACATACATACATACATACACGTCAGCCAGTAGACACATATGCATTCATTCATCCATCCATCGATGCACTATTGTTTTCATTTTGTGCTGCTTGTTTGTGTGTGTAAATTTGGTTTCTTTCTTAACATTTATATCTAATATTTTGAATATCTTTAGTCTTCTTGACGAAAATATTAGTATATGTTGACAAGCATTATTATAGTTTGCAATACTTCCAACTAAAATAAAAGTGCGATAATAGTTCCGGAAAGTGTTGGAGTGTCGGATAGTCTCAACCTTTCCTCTGCGATATAGATAAGGCTCGATACAACATCCAGCATGTGAAAAAAGGCGACAAAAGGCAATGAGACTAAGTGATCAATGTGCAGGACTAGCAACCGAGATGATGCAGGTACGAGTTGTGTCGTAAAATAAGATCAGGTTCCCCACATGACTACTTATATTATAATGCCTTCAAAACACCACCATCACCACCACTTCTCTCTCTCTCTCTCTCTCTCTCTCTCTCTCTCTCTCTCTCTCTCTCTCTCTCTCTCTCTCTCTCTCTCTCTCTCTCTCTCTCTCTCTCCACGAGGAGAAAGACATTTCTTTAGGAACATAAGCACTAGATGACATCTAACTGTACTCACATTGACAAACAAATCGTTTAATTCTTTATTCTCCCACGACCGAAAACAGATTTTTAACTGATGATTGATGTTCAAACCTATTGAATATGTATCCCACAACTTATCCAGTTGTTCCAATTAGTTGGCTTTTAAAGGGGATATTTCTCTCAACTGTTCATCGCTTTTCAAAGGCGATGTCTGTTTCAGTGCTGCGTAGCTGATATGGGCCCTAATTGTTAGTCCCCTTACAGATCGACACCCCAATATAAGGGATCGGTGTCTACAGGACCCTCTGTTGCCTGGGTTAATGGTTTTCGTCAACATTGGCCTTCATTTATGAAAAGACGAGATCCATTAATAGATCTTTGAGACAGAAGGAATAAACGCCGTTATTGAGGGAAGTTCCAGTGACCTGGTTTGTAATCGCTTGCTCAAAGTTTAGTCAGGGCCCATGTCAAACACATCGTGATCAAAGAGACTGCTACAATCAGTCGGGTTTCTCTAAAGACAAAGAAATCGTCTTGACATCTTAATAGAAAGATAACTGATACGTGACCTTAGCAACCGGAAAAAATAAAGTAGAGATAAAAAGATTCGAGGTGGAAAAAGAAGAAAAATAGGAACGAAATGTTATATTATTTGTTTAAACCAGACTTAGTTGGCAAATTACCAAGGACATTAAACATAAAATAATTTACAGGGAACAATGAAACCTTTAGAAATAATTTCATTATTTTTTTAAAAAATAAATTATGCATGCTTTTAAAGATTACCCAAGACTCACATCAACTCATTTATTTCTAGTATTTGTTTTTAAAGAAAATGACCACTTGCAATCTTCCTAATAGGCCAAGAAATAAAGATTCAAACGATTTCTTTCTTTAAAACATATTTGTTACTTTTTTGTCGATAAACATTATTCTGAAAGTTAAGATTACTGTATCAATTCATAAAATGTAGTTTGTTTGCATGATTGGATATAAAACAAACTATAAAGTAAACATATAATAAAACACCATTCAAACGAACAAACAAGCAAAACTTTCCATATTAATGAAAAAGGTAGACAATTTTATAACAACATATTTTTTTCTGTATTTGTTACGAATATAACAAATTAAGAAAACATTTCTCGTGTCTGACTTGACGTAACCGAGAGGAAGTGTGTCTGTATATATGTATGTATACTTATGTAGGTAGGTAGGTAGGCAGGCAGGTAGGTAGGTAGGTAGGTAGGTAGGTAGGTAGGTAGGTAGGTAGGTGTGTACGTCTGTGAATATCCAAGCACTGTCGATTGATAGCGTGACAATGTAGGCCATATCAGTACCAGTTTACCTGGATGATATATCGCAGTGGGTTTTTTTTTTTCGGATAGTCTATCAATTGATTGATGTACAGATGGACCTGCTGATAATCGTTCGTTTGCCAACCGATTCACTTAAATTTTTGAATGATATGTGTACTTCGGATGTATGTAAAATTGAAAATGCTCTTTACGTTCACTGACTTTTTAGGGTGCGGAACAACATCTTAGTCTGATGTCTATCACAGTAATTGCCAGTCAGGAGATACCCTGAGTCGGAGTCACGCGATGCAGACAAAAAATCGGGATAGTAGTGCAAACCGAGCGGAAAGCCGCCTGAAACGGTTTTGCCTTTCGACAATAAATGAATCTGATACACGGATTCCTCTCGGAGTTGAATGAGTTCATCTCTAAATGGACACGACCTACCAGGATGATATAGGTCAATTGCTATTCTTAAAAAAAATCAAGTTATATGAATTCGTATTGTTACACTAATGAATGCTTTTATTTCTACAATCGCATTTTTTTCTAAAGTGCCGAAATGTCTACAAAGTCCGCCATAGCTATAAACAGCACCACCACAAGCCATGGAAACAAAGACACCAATCATGACAACAACGGCTGCAACTGTCAACACCGCAATGACTATCGCCACCGCCGCGATAACAACTTATGTTTTTATGGAAGGAAGGCTATACTACCCCGGGTATTATAGGTGATGTGATGTGATTATGATTTTTAACGTAGCTTGAATAATTTTTCAGTCATATCGCTACAACGTCGGTTGGTTAGCAGTTTATAGCGATGTCTAGCACTGGGGCATCATGCCGCAGACATGAAGCATGATGTCCCACCAAGTTGTTGTTGTTGTTGGGCTTAACGCCATTTTTCAGCACAATATAGGTTATTCATGGCAGCCAGTATTAATGGTGGAGGAAGAAACCGTGAAATCACCGGAAAGAACCACCGACCCACGAGAAGCTACTGGCAAGCTTTCTCACATATCTACATTAGCCGAATCCTAGACTCGAACACACGCAGACAGAGGTGAGATGGCAGTGATCCGTAACGACAGCGCTTTAGATCACTCGGCCACTAGGGGCCCCTGTCCCACCCAGTCACATTATCCTGACACCAGGCCAACCAGTCAACACTAACCTCTTAATGCTGAACGCCAAGCGAGGTAGCTGTTAGTACCATTTTTGTAAGTTTTTGGTATGACTCGACCGGGGATCGAACCCACAACCTCCCGCATCCGAGGCGGACGCTATAACCACTAGGTCACAGGAGCGGTTTCTCTGGTATTATAATATAATACATAATATCACAGACCTACAGGATGCTACTGGCAAGCTATCTCACATATCTAAGTTGACCGGGACGAGACTGGAACCCAGGCGGAGAGAGAGAAAAAAAGAGTGATATGTAAAGTGTGGCGCCTTAAAACCCTCGACACAGCCAATGAAAATCACAATTAAACAACGATGACAACAATACAGCATGGACACAAAAAAATCAAACAATGACTGCTACAACTTCCCAACAAATCCATTATACGTGGTCAAACCAATGACCAAAATAAAGTTCTGCAAGCATCCACAAGTATGCCACCCATCACCGAATCAGGGAAGAGTGAAGAAAAACAGAAGAAAAAAAAAACAAGATTTAAAAAAATATCAAATGACTGCACCTCTACATCGCTGGAGTTTAATGGTCCAAACTGTCTATATATTATTCTTTTGACAATCTATAGAGTGAACTTTCATCAGCCGTATGATTTAGGTTGATCATGTAGATTGTGATAAAGCAAAAGAAAACCATAAATTTACAAGTTACTGGAGCAGCACGCCTCATAGAAACTTTCTCATTGGAGTAAGAAAAAACTGTAGTATATAAAGCAACATACAGTATGTCAGAATAGGAGAATTTTTTATTCCAAATAATTATAAAATGTGATGTACAAATATTCAATTTCTAAAAAATCTCTCTCTCTCTCTCTCTCTCTCTCTCTCTCTCTCTCTCTCTCTCTCTCTCTCTCTCTCTCTCTCTCTCTCTCTCTCTCTCACACACACACACACACACAATTTGTAATTGATTATATCACAATGTAGAAAAATTATATAAGTAAACGTGCACAATTTTTTTTCCTAGATTATGAATCATGTTCAGAAAGCTCCATAAAGTAATTTTGATAGCATAGCCAACGACATAATCTGTTTTGATTTCTTTATTTTATTTGTATACACGTATTAGCAATTTCATAATAATTCTGATATTCCAGTTTCATCATGGATAAGGCAAACTAGCAATAACATTCTAAACCTTTAAAAAAGAGTATAAAATATAATATAAATAAAACTAACATAAAACATAGTGACTTCTCTATACATTTGCACTGACCGCTCCGGTGGCCTAGTGGTTAGAGCGTCTGCCTCGAATACGGGAAGTCGCGGGTTCGAACCCCGACCGAGTCATAATAAAGACTTTTTAAAAAATGGTACTAACAGCTGCCTCGCTTGGCGTTCAGCATTAAGAGGTTAGTGTTAGGACTTTTCGGCCTGGTGTCAAAATAATGCGACTGGGTGGGACACCAAACCACATATCTGCGGCGTGATGCCTCAGTGCTAGACATCACTACAAACTTCCACACTGCAGACATCTTAGCGATGTCACTGAAACGTTGTTAAAACTAGGTTAAAATTCCATATCACACATCCCACCTTCATTTTCACTGTGATTTCATGTTTCTGGCTGAAAATGATCATCACAAGCCACAGGCGGCAATCAGGTGTGCTTCTTTATCACCCGTGACTGCCGGTGCTTAGATTTCCTTGATTTTTATGAGTAGGCCTAACCATAAACTACGTAATTGGCAGCATAATATAATAATCTCTCAGACATCAAAGAAAGTGTCTGCTTTATCAATATATTCAAGATTGTTTGAGAAAGAAACTTTGATTGGATCATTCATTCAGAGTACATGGTCTTGCTGTGGGTCCCAATGGCAAGAACGGGCTTAATGTTTAATTCATGAGAATCCAAGAACTAATGAAATTTCAGCAGAGGTCGCCAATATTCATGCAAGTTTTAGAATACAATTGCATTGATTTTACAAATTTCTTAGTGTAGATCACTGAATTTGTTAAGAAAAATTATAATAATTACAAAGAAAGCTATAGGTAACATTCTCCACCCCCCCAAAAAAAAAACAAAGCAGAACCGATTCAATATTTTTACAAACTTTTAAAGTATTGTGTGAAGACAGCCTGATTCATATTGTACATTTTTAATTAATGCAATGAGACTTGCAGAGTTTCCTTTAAATTAAAAGTTATTCAACGAATGATATATCAAAGATATAGCGTACACACTACACATATATTTTATTTATATAACATGCTTGTAATTCCAGCGTATTTAATATTGACTACAGGAAACTGTTGAAGAAATGAATGGACCATGCACATCCCTGCTTAGTATGTCTGCCGTTCTCTACCCTTTGCTGCTAACGACGATAGCATTTGCGAACTGACATTTACTTCGTTAACTGCTTTTGCGAATCGACATTTGCTTCGTTAACTGTTTAAGCTTCTATTTTCATTCATATTGAATAAATAACTATTTAAAACAAACCACTTATGATTTAAATATGAAAGATGGTTTAAATGAAGCAAATAGCTACTTAAACACTCAACGCGCAGGCATTCACTTAACAGTGAGTATATTTAAACGAGTCAGGAATATAAACTTGGCGAAATAGCGAACAACAGGTAATTCACACCTTTAACTGTGTTTACAGCTAAGTTATTATAATTATTTAATTAACATTGCTTCTGACCATTCGATTATTTGTATCCCCCATTTATATCTTTTTCCTTTTAGTTGTTCCGTGTGACTATTTATTCTCTCATGTCACAGGTGAAAATCCGACGTGTGTGTGTGTGTGTGTGTGTGTGTGTGTGTGTGAGAGAGAGAGAGAGAGAGAGAGAGAGAGAGAGAGAGAGAGAGAGAGAGAGAGAGAGAGAGAGAGAGAGAGAGAGAGAGAGAGAGAGAGAGAGAGAGAGAGAGAGAAATGGTGGTGGGAGGAGACTTACCAAAAGGCATTTATATATTGTTGCCAATCCCTATTTTTTCCTTTGTTGATTAGTCTGCTGTCCTACTTACCCGTGAGAGAGAAAAGCTCTGGGGAGGGGGTAGGGTGCGGCCTTTGGACTTTGAACTTTTAAATATTCTGTGTTTAGAACCTTATTAATTGAGTTTATAAAATAGGAAGAAAAAAGATGTTAAGGTTAATACTTATCGGTCGGGTGTCAGAATAATGTGAATGAGTGGGGCATGATGCTTCATGTCTGCGCATGATGCCAGAGTGCTAGACATGAGTATAAACTGCACACTGCAGACAATATGACTAAAATCGTTAAAGCTACGTAAAATATATTTCCGCCACTGCTAGTCCTAAACCCGGATATATAAGGAGGAGGGTTGAACGTTGTGATAGCAACTCGACCTTGTAAAATCCAACTTGCTACATATAGACGTCAACAGAAGAAAACCAGAAACTGAAAGCATGAAATAGGAAGGGTCTTCTTCTGGAAGACCTATGATGCTGTGTGGTGAAAGACGCGACACTGCGAAAGCCATAAAGCAGACCACCAATCTATCAAACAGTATAATTACCATAGCAACATGGAACGTGAGGACAATGCATGAGGCAGGAAAAACAGTACAGGTAGCAGCAGAGATGATGAATTACAACATATCCCTACTGGGCATTAGTGAGACAAGATAGACCCAGTCTGAACAAAGAAGACTGATGACAGGAGAGACACTACTCTATTCAGGACATGAGCAAGATGACGCGCCTCATATGCAGGGGATGGGGCTCATGATGAAGAAGCATGCACATAATGTATTGATAGGAGGGGAACCACATGGACCCAGAATCCTCATGGCAACATTTAAGACCAAGAAGGAGAAAATAAAGATAAACGTCATGCAGTGCTACACTCCAACAAATGGCGCCAAAGGAAAAGAGAAGGATCAGTTTTACAACAGACTACAGAAACATAATAGAGAACTTCCCAGACAAACACATAAACATCCTCATGGGTGATTTCAATGCCAAAGCTGGGTCATACAACACAGGGTTTGAACAGGCCATGGGGATCCATGGCCTGGGGGAGATGAACGAAAATGGAGAGAGATTCTCAGACCTTTGTGCACTGAACAACCTGGTCATCGGGATTACCATCTTTACCCAGCAGATAATCCACAAGTACACATGGATATCACCAGACCATGTGACCGAAAATTAGATTGACCACGTCTGCATAGCCAAGAAGTTCAGAAGAACCCTGCAAAATGTGAGGAGGAAATGGTGAGCAGATGTGGCATCTAAGCACCACTTAGTTGTCGCAAGGCTGAACCTTAAACTGAAGAACAACTGGATGGGCACAAAAGAGAAGAGAATATAGTACAACATCAGTTGTTGAAAGATACAAAAACTAAAGAAGAATACAGACTGACTTTTAACAAAAGGTACCAAGTGCTACAAGAGCTATTGGAAGATGAGGAAGAAAATGGCAGATGGCAGAATGTAATATCATCATGCCAAGAAGTACTAGGCCTCATGAAGCACCAGTAAAAAGAATAGATTTCAGCCATAACATTGCTCAAAATCCAAACTGGTGAACATGATCAACATTACTTACAACGGAATGACCTGTAGAGATATCCATGCAGGACATCACACAGACAGCTTCCAAGTAAGGACTGGCGTGAGTTAAAGCTGCTTGGTGTCGCCGTTTCTCTTTCTTTTCATCATCAACTGGATTATGAAGACGTCCACCAAGGGGCGGAGAAATGGTATCCAGTGGATACTGTGGAGTCAACTTGAGGACCTGGACTTTGTCGATGACATAGCGCTCTTGTATCACAGTCAGCAACAAATGCAGGACAAGAACAACATACTGGCAGCCACATTGCATGGAAGTCCCCTGAAAGAGGTAGAGTCCTACACGTACCTGGGCAACATTATCAACCAGCAGGGTGGCACAGATGCGGATGTCAAGGACAGGGATTGGAAAGGAGAGAGCAGTTTTCATACAGCTCAAGAACATCTGGAGCTCCAAGGAAATTTCCTTGACTACCAAGACCAGACTGTTCAAATCCAACTTGAAGTCAGTCCTACTGTATGGAGCAGAGACCTGGAGAACCACCAAGTCAACCATAAAGAAAGTCCAGACCTTCATCAACAGTTGCCTAAGAAAATTCTCCAGATCTGCTAGCCGGACTCCACCAGCATTGCCAACCTGTGGCAGAACCTATATGATTCCAGTAGAGGATCGATGATCATGAATAGAATGATAATAATAGGACACACCCTACGTAAGACACCAACCAACAGGCATTGAAGTTGAACCCTCGAGGCAGGCGGAGAAGGGGTCGACCAAGAAACAGGTGGCGACGTAACCTTGAGGCGGATATCACTAAGCTGGGTCACACCTGGAGTCTGCTCGAATGGATGGCATTGGACAGAAGTCTCTGTGGATCATATATGGGCGGCCTATACTTCAGCAGGAGTGACGGGCCATAACTAACGGTAAAATATAAAAAAAACCCCACAAACACACCATAAATAAATTACATTGTGTGTGTTTTTCCTAAAAAGAAATGTGCCGTACTTCAGGCTATCTCAGCTTTGTATCATTGGTACTGTAAACATTGTATTAAAATCCCCATGCAAAATGTACACCCAACTGTTATGAAGTTAAGGTATGTTAATAAGTGCAAGTTCAGTTTTCTTTTTCTCTCTCATTCTTCATACTTATCAGTATTTTAGAGAGAGAGAGAGAGAGAGAGAGAGAGAGAGAGAGAGAGAGAGAGAGAGAGAGAGAGAGAGAGAGAGAGAGAGAGAGAGAGAGAGAGAGAGATGTCGATGACATCGTGTACCACGTTTTGTATTTTATTTTGTTGTTGTTGTAGAAAACGTAGATTAATATTATTTTTTTTTATTTATCACTAATAATTATTTTGTGGAAATTATCATTGATTTCGATAGCATAGAAGCAATAGTCCACTGTTGAAATATAGCCTACTGTTGAAAATATTTTGTATATGTGAATAATAGACGAATCACAATTTGATATACCAATAGTATTGGGATATAAAATTTCTTTATATTAACACTTTCCAAAGGAATCGGCAGATTTGGAAAGCTCTTGGGCTGGTTTCGCACCGGCTTTGCACTGTTGTTTGTCAGTTTTCTGTCATGTTTTCTTTACCCTGACCAAGACGATCTTTTTGATAAAGTGATCTTGGGAAGACTTCTTTGCCGTGTGATCTGTAACACATATGCATGCATACATACACAAACACATACACATACACAAATACATGCACAAATACATACATACATACATACATACATACATACATACATACATACATACATACATACATACATACATACATACATACATACATACATACATACATACATACATACATCAAATATGTGAAATTTTAATGGGAGGGGATCCAGAATTAAGTTTGGCGGCGTTGGGGCGAATGTCCTGTTTTCACGAATCGAACTGAAAAAAATGACGTGTCTTGAAACAAATGTCTTGCCGGTAACGTTGCCACATTGCTAAAAAAACAAAAAAACAAAAAAAAAAACAAAAAAAAACCGTCGAATATTTTTTTCCGAAACTGTATTCTTCTAAAATATTTTCTTTTCTCGCCCAGGTCATAGTTTATGATTCATTCGCTCATTGAAAGAAACAAAAATAAAACATCTAATTAATACGTGGATGGTCTCTTGTGAAGTTTAAAAAGTTTGTGAAAATCTTGTGGAACATAATTAAGGATCAAAGAACAATACTGACGTTTTGGTTGGCAATTTAAAATAATTCTACAGTGCCTTAAAGCTGTGTCATATAACTCTATTACTTTCCGCTTATTACTCCATTGAAAAAATGCCATTTCCGGCTCAAGGCTTTTGATCGCTGTACGGTAATGAAACCGGTGTCGGATGCAACAATTAATTTTGTCCGCAACAGTCAAATTGAGAATGTCTCACGCTTGTACGAAATAGACAAGCCGAGACTTTCAGGGCAAAGAAAAGTGTTAAGTCGCTGATAAAAATAATGGCGACAATTGTAAAACAAAAAAAACCAAAAAAAAAAAAACAACCAACCCATTTCAGCCTACAAAAAGGCAAATAATTCTTTTCAACAGGCAGGCAATTAACACCTTCTTCTTTAATGACAATAATGGTACCACCACCTACTTCTACTACTACGATTGCTACCAACAACAACAGCAATAATAATAATAATAATAATAATAATAATAATAATAATAATAATAATAATAATAATAATAATAATGTCATATTGGTAGAGTGGTAGAGTTTTAAGGGTGTAGCTTTGCTGTATATCTCATGTATTATCAATGCTAGATTGATCGACTTTGATGTAAAATGAAATGGAGCTATTTTCTCTGAATTATTTTGTTCCTGTCTATATAGATTGTTTAAGGTTTGCAAAATAATATCACCACCTTACCCCCCAAAAATAAACTAGACCATCACCAATTTACATCATTCTCTAGCGATGACTTTACGACATTTAATATGGGCCATGCCAGTTTATGGTACGACGTTATATTTCCGTTTCCTGAATGACATTTTCAGGAATGCTGTTGCTTGTTTGATGTCTCTGACATACATGAACTTTTTAATATCTAAAAAATATAAAATATTTAATTATGTATAATTCTTCAGATATGATTGTGTTGTTAAAGTCGACGTTGACTTTGTTTCTTGTGTGAGATGTTTTGTTATATATATATATATATATATATATATATATATATATATATATATATATATATATATATATATATATATACATACATACATACATACATACATACATACATACATACATACATACATACCAATAAAAATGTATAATTACGGTTGTGTACAGTGAAGAGTATGCTTGCTTACATAGCTTTAACGATTTTTCAATCACATCGCTACGATGTCTGCGGTGTGGCAGTTAATAGTGATGTATAGCACTATGGCATCATGTGGCAGACATGCAGCGTCATGTCCCTCCGAGTCACATTATCCTGACACCAGGACGACCAATCCAAACACTATCCTGTTAATGCTGAGTGTCTAGCGAGGCAGCTGTTGGTGCCATTTGTTTTATGTCTTTGGTATGACACGGTCGAAAATCAAACCCGCGATCTCCCTCATCCGAGGCGGATGCTCAAACCACTAGGCCATTTGAGCGGTATATTATGAGGTCTTGGTGAGCAAATGTGACAAAATGACGATCTAAAACCTATACCATTGTGCATAATATAGATGTATTAATTCATCATATGATAATGTGATTTGTATTTCTTACGTTACCATTAGGAAAAATTATTATTTGTCAAGCTTTCACTCAGGGAGCAGGGTCCTCGTATTTCCTGTGAGTGACCGGTGCAGAGAAAATGAGGTAAGTGGGACCGGTGCAGAGAAAATGAGGTAAGTAGGACCGGTGCAGAGAAAATGAGGTAAGTGTACAGGCTACTAAGGTTGTACGGTGAGTAGTTACGAAGTTTAAACATTTAATACTTAATAAGCAAAAGAAATTGCAATCAGTGCAAAATACATTCTTACAAATGTAAGGATCAGAACGGCATTTGAGCGGTATATTATGAGGTCTTGGTGAGCAAATGTGACAAAATGACGATCTAAAACCTATACCATTGTGCATAATATAGATGTATCAATTCATCATATGATAATGTGATTTGTATTTCTTACGTTACCATTAGGAAGAATTATATTTGTCAAGCTTTCACTCAGGGAGCAGGGTCCTCGTATTTCCTGTGAGTGACCGGTGCAGAGAAAATGAGGTAAGTGGGACCGGTGCAGAGAAAATGAGGTAAGTAGGACCGGTGCAGAGAAAATGAGGTAAGTGTACAGGCTACTAAGGTTGTACGGTGAGTAGTTACGAAGTTTAAACATTTAATACTTAATAAGCAAAAGAAATTGCAATCAGTGCAAAATACATTCTTACAAATGTAAGGATCAGAACGGACACCAAGGCGTGTAGTATTTTTATCCAATGTAACTTTCCTTTACTGCAAGTGGCGCTGTAAGAAGTCTCCCATGTCCGGACTAGTTGCATAACTATTCCATTAAATAGTCCCTGCATAAGTTTCACAGGACTGAACTTTGTAGCATGTCCAAAGGCAAATAAATCAGATCTCAAAAATACTTTAAAAATTGTTAAAGACTTCATTCGAAATAACTAAGCAAAGTACTATCAGAGGAAAAGAATATTAATACCGGAATAGGAAAGGCTGTTATCATAGATGAAACAAATGTATCTAATGCAAAGTTTTAATGAATTTTATAGGCACAGGCGCTTTTCGGACACCAATGTTTTCGAATAATAAATAAATAAGATCAAAATGTCCGAAATTCATGAAAATGCAAAAGTTTAATCGTGAATATGTTTTTTCAGATAAACATTTCAAATAACTGTAATTAACTGTAATTAGTTTCAGTTGTGAAACAAAGAAGAACAAATCATTACAAACTAGACGAACTTACTATTATTTAAACCTGCGTGTGTACCTAAAATTAAAAACCCCAACATTTCGATTCAGTTGATAATTCCGGGCTGATTTTAATTTTCTTTTATCAAATATTAACAACGTTTAACTTGATTCCAGACTGTTTTCTCTTTTATTAACTATTTCAAGCGTTAAACCTGATTGATTCCTGGCTTTTTTAATATAAAATATTGCCAACGTCGAACCTGATTCATAACATATTTGTTTCTTTTATTAAATATAACCCACGTTGAACATGTCTTCATGCTTCAGAAAAACCAAAAGCCTGAACGAACAAGATTTGGAGAAAAGAGCGTTAACTGTAACACACACACACACACACACACACACACACACACAAACACACACACACGCGCGCGCGCGCGCGCGCTTGCTTCCTTGCTTGCTTGCTTCAATATGCACATACCAAAGGAGAAAATTATATAAGTTTGCATTGTATTATTGCTTGATGTATTCATGTCTAAATTGCAATCGATCGATCGATCGAATGATTGATAAAATGCTTGTCTAGATACGGCAGTGTTTTCGAAGCAATGCCACATATGACTGTCACCTATTTTTAACCTAGAATAAAATAGAATCAAAGTGAGAATGTGTGCGGTTTTAAGCAGTGTGCCCTTTCGGTTGAGACGTATACCTATCGGTTCGTTGAATTTTTAATTTTAATTGATTTTAACTGATGATGATGATGATGATGACGACGACAACGATGACGATGACGACGATGGTGATGTGTCCTCACAACGGTGCTTGTTCACGTATGAGATGTTAACTATTGTTATGGTTAAGACTTATATAGCTGTTTTCTTTTAAAGATTAAAATAAATGTGAACATAGCTCAAAGAGAACTGAATCAAATGAACATTCAATAGTTCAAAAGTGAACTTTGATATTATCAAAATGTTCAGTCGGTTTATTCAATAAACTCAACCTTTGCATTATAACAAGATAAATATGACAAAATGTTTCTTCTTTTCAATGTCAACGTTTTGTGGAAATTTTTAATGATCTTCATATTGAAAATTCTTTGATATTTCGCGATTAACCAATTCAGAAAAAAGGCAAATGGTGACGTTAGTCGACAGGCATGAGGTAGGTTGACAGAGTAAAGTAGATCGGTTGGTAGATAGCTTTTGGTTTGCATATATTCCCAAGTCAAGTATATAACTGATATTGTGTAGTTTTGTAGCATACACAGAATAATTTTACTATTTTCTTCTTCTTCTTCTTCTTCTTCTTCTTCTTCTTCTTCTTCTTCTTCTTCTTCTTCTTCTTCTTCTTCTTCTTCTTCTTCTTATTGTTATTATTATTATTATTATTATTATTATTATTATTATTATTATTATTATTATTAGTAGTAGTAGTAGTAGTAGTAGTAGTAGTAGTAGTAGTAGTAGTGGTTGCTATTATTAAACAGGGAACATTATTTTCATTATTATTATTATTATTATTATTATTATTATTATTATTATTACAGTATTAGTAGTGGTGGTGGTAGTAGTAATAGTAGTTGTTATTGTTATTATTGTTGTAGCAGTAGTATTGTTGATATGGTTCTCACCATTTGATCAAAACTGTTCCTGTCAGTGATCTGTTCTTCTGGTATGTTAATAAGCCTAGCATTCCTACACAAAGCACATGACCTGCAATCTAGTTTAACCGTATTACATAATTGGAAAAGGTAATTCATCGGAACATATTGGTCTCTCCATCCACTATTACTATCGGTAAACATCCTCTCGAAATATGCGAATACATTTTGGAAATGGTCATTATGGTATTTTAATAATGCTTTTCTCTACATTAATTACTACTCCTGTTCATGTCAAGTTCATGTTCCGGACCACATGATGATATACTATTATGTATTTAAATTCCAATTAGACCTACCAGATTGTTTAATGCAAGCGTGTTTAAATTGCTGACTCTCTATGGTAGATACAGACTTCCAAAACCTTGTATTTCCCTTGTCTTATGCCAACTTAATCTGTCAATAAAATTTACTGTGTACTTAATTTTACCAAGTTGATGATCTGATTAAAAGATCGAAATTTAGTTGGTATCTTAAGTTTTACGGTACAGCAGAACACTTGGTTTTAAGGAAAGTTGTATTTTAAAATATAAACATACGTGATATACATTTAGGACTTAGACACGAAGCTAATAATAATAATAATAATAATAATAATAATAATAATAATAATAATAATAATAATAATAATAATAATTCTCATAGTAATACTAAGAATCATGCCATTTGCTGTTGAATATACATATACATACACAAGAATCATATTTGATCTCGAGAAACTGAAGGATCCCTGAATTTGCAAAAGCCTTGTGGGCAATGATTGGCGGGAAATTTGCACCGCTCACCATCTTTGACGTTGGCGATAGAGACATAGACACGTTGATCACCACCTTTAATACAGGAACGACCGAAACAGCCAGCAAGCTCGTCAATAGACATCACCAAATCTAGAAGCTCTGGATCACAGCTGAGGTCCAGAACCTGTGTGACAAGAGAAGAGAGCTGAACAAGAAAAACAACGATAGAGAAGGGCAGAGCAGTACAAGGCAGTCAACCGGGAAGTCAAGAAAAGCATGAGAAAAAAAGCAAAAGAGAATTGGATATAAGAACAGTCCAAAGACATTGAAGTAAACTTGAAAAGGATTTACAGCAAGAAAGAAATCGGCCCAAATGGTCCGAGATCAAAGAAAGAAAAGAAAGAAAGAAAATAAAAACAACGGCGAGTTACTCCTTACAGTACAAAGCCGGAAGCTGCCTCATAGAAAAAAAAGACATATTGAAAAAAATTGGACAAAGTGCTGAGAAGAGCTTTACAACCACCGAGCCATAATAGATCCAAAGGCACTGAACGTCCCTCTAGCAAGTAGTAAGACAAACACCCTATCCTACGTAAAGAAGCAGATGCAGTAGTGAGATTGCTGAAAAAGAGGAAGTCAATAGGAGTGGACAACATCCCAGCAGAACTGGTCGAAGCAGGGAGAGAAGCAATTATTAGTACACTCAGAAAGATCTGTCAAGATTTGGCAAACAGGTGTATGGCCATCACCGCGGACCAAATCACTGATCATCACCCTCCCCAAGAAAGGGAACTTGCAACAGTGTCAAAACCACAGTACAATCAGTCTTATAAGTCATCTAAGCAAAGTCATGTTGAGGATAATGCTGAAATGGCTAAATCCACAGGCTGAAAAGATCATTGCCGAGGGGAAGGAAGGTTTCAGAGCAGGACGTAGCACAACATAACAGATCTTTAACCTCAGAATATTGTGTGAGAAGTACATCCAACGCCAGCAAGATCTGAGGATTTCAAAAAGGTATTTGACAGGTTATGGCATACAGTCTTGTGGGCGACCATGAGACAGTACAACATTAATAACAACCTCATTACAGTAATAGAGCACCTCTATGACAAGGCCACTAGTGCAGTATACTTCAACGGCTGCATAGGGCACTGGTTCAGAACGACAGTCGGAGTTAGACAAAGCTGTCTGCTTTCTCCCCCATTATTCAACATCTTTCTGGAGAGAATCATGGCGGACGCGCTTGAAAAGCGTGAAGGGACAGTCAGCATCAGTGGCATAACAGTCACCAACTAACGTTTTGCTGACGACATTGATGCACTAGCAGGAAATAAGCAAGAACTAGCTCGCTTAGCCTTGAAAAAATCTCTACAGCCTACGGCATGGAAATCAGTGCCAAGAAGACCAGAATGATGACCAACAACACCAATGGCAGCAGCACTGACGTCAGGGTCCAATGTACGAAACTAAAAACAGTCCACAGCTTCAGGTATTTTAGGGCAATTGTAACAGCGAAGGATCGAAGCTTGAAGTACTCTTCAGAATTGCGCAGACAACAACGGTGCTGACAAAAATGAAGTCCATCTAGAGCGACAAGAACATCGCACTCAGTTCAAAGGTCAAAGTGGTAATCTCTATATTTCTCTACGACTGTGAATCATAGACCATAACAGCTGGCTTAGAGAAAAGGATACAGGCCACAGAGATGAGATGCTTCTGAAAGGTTATCGGCATCTCATACAAAGACCGTGTCACCAATGAAAAAATACGGCAAAGGATCAGAAAAGCCATTGGACCTCACAAAGACCTCCTGACCAGTGGGAAAAAAAGTAAACTGCAGTGGTATGGGCATGTCTCACGATCATCAGGACTTGCCAAGACAAACCTGCAAGGAACTGTACAAGGAAAAAGAAAGAGGCAGGCAGAGAAAGAGGGGAGTAAAATAACATTCGGGAGTAGACAGACATGACATTGAGCAACTCATTGAGAAGGACGGAAATCGAGAGGAATGGACGAAGCTGGTTGTTCGGTCTCTTGCAGTGCCCCAACGGTCGACAAGACTATGGGACTGATGATGATGATGATGATGATGATGATGATGATGATGACGATGACGATGACGACGATGATGATGATAATGACGACGACGACGACGATAACGGTGATGATGACGTTGGTGATGACGACGATGATGTTAAAGATAGAGACTCCGGGGAACCGTTGTGGCCTGAAGAGTATAGAATAGGCCCGATCAACTCTCGTGCATATCATTAAGATGCGACGAAATGCTGTACAAGCCACAGTAGCTCAGTGGGTAACAAACGTGACTCGCGACCTTAAAGGTATGGGTTCGAATCCTAGATTCATATCAGCCCAGTTAGTCTGTTTTCGGCAAGTCACTTGGCTCAAATTGCACTGGCAAAAAATAACCCCTTGTGTTGCAGTAAAGTTGAACAACAAAATAAATTACCTATCATGGTTCTTGAGCTCAATATGTTAGCAATTACTATTACATTTTGAATCAGAAAATGGCGACAATTTACTGTTTTTATACCTCAACAGTTTCAATTATTATCATTATTATTATTATTATTATTATTATTATTATTATTATTATTATTATTTAATTTTACTAATATTTTTAAGATTTTCTTCTCGTATGTGTGTATAATGTGCTCTTTATTTCCGTCTATTTATTTCTTATTCATTTAGATTCTTGCTTCTGACAATGCAATATTGACTATACGGTCCTTAAGCGCGCGCGCGTGTGTGTGTGTATATATATATATATATATATATATATATATATGAGTCTAAATCTGACTGATCATGCAATTATAGATGACGATTGTACAAATTAGCATAAACACGGACTATTATTTTTATTATCATAGTATAATCACAAAATACCGTTATTCACTGATAGCATAGGTCATGGTCGCGTGCGCTTATAAGTCTGCTACGTCTCTGGCTGCTTGGAATTTTAAACGAGTACATAAGTTTCCTGAAAAACACCACTCCCACGCACTCTCACCGGATATAGCTAGCAAGTATGACCTGATTTGCATGCTTCTGGTGTTGTGCTTATAATCACATATCTTATTCTCTCTCTTTGTGCCAAGATACTTTTAAACTTATGCTTGTAGGATTTAATTATTCAATCTCAGGCATTCAAAGCCAATGTTAGGGTTTTGTCATTAAATTCGTGAAATACTACACTCGAATCTAGCATCTTGGAACTAAGAGGAATTATATTTTCTCTTTACAGAGGACATGAAGTAAACATGAGTTCTTGATCACTCAGTTTTAAGATTTGGTTTGCGACTTTGCAGTCGGTCTGGAACGTGTAGTGTGTTCATGCCCTCCTTGGTTCGATGTCTTAGTTACAGCACAAACAAACATTAATTGTTTTATTTACCGTGCTTTCTCTGTTGTCACATGTCTTCAGAAGCACCGTATCTCCGCCTTGACGGTAAAGAGTACTGGATGTAAAATCGCAGCATTTGTACAATCAACGTTGAGCGAAGTTTGAAGGCCCAGACTTAAGCAAAAAACAAAGGTAGGCACAACACGCTAGGAGATATTATTGGTCACGTGGGTAGGGTTTCATTAAATATCCAGTCATAAAATTTGTGAAAAACCGATAATGATTGGTCGATTTCGTGGTGTAGGAAGGCAGATTACACCGCCCTCTACAGCTCATCGATAACGGAGTTTAAATCAAGTGTTAAACTAAACATGATATTGAAGGCTTTCACCATTAGTTCAGGTCAAACAATGAATCATATCTTGTTTAAAAAACAAGTTTTCTCGATCTGGACTAGCCCTTGTTTTTATTTTTTGTCACCTAATATATTTGCCCCAATCGTTTTAGAATAAGAATATGCATTGAAACTCATTAAGTTCGACCATCGAGTGTTGTGGACCAATCTAGTTAATATCTGAGTTCCATGGTCCTACGTGTAGATCTGACAGAAAACTGAAAAATATTTATGTTTTGCTGACCTTTTGGAATTTCGAGTCCATTTATTTTCAGTCAGAAGGTCAACTGAACATGACCCCTTATTGGTGTCCATCACATCCCCACGTAAGACTGGAAATTTGATATTAATCAGATTGGGGTGCGGACAGAAATGGTACCATTAGCAAGCGATTGCCTAAATCAAGTTCTATCACAGTGGAGCCGTATGGATAATGATGTGTCCGTTTGAGAGGATTGTTTATTCTGCGTAGGTATCGTTCAGGCATATTCGTACGTTTGTCAAATCCACACTTCATCTGCGACCTATTGACGATGACATATACAGGGCCGACAAGAGGGGGTAGGGGCGGGAGACTGTGATATATCCCCGGGGACCGGGACCGTAAGGGTCCAGGGACAAACAACACTTTATAATTTGATAAAAGAAAACTTTTGTATGAACAAGAACTTTGAGAGGCCCGGGTGTTTATTACCCTAGGGCCCTTAATTACTCACTACGTCCCAGCCATATGGCACTTAGATGGTGAACGAATGATAAATTATATACATACCTTGGTCAAAATGAAAGTTTGAAGATTTTGGAATGACAGCTATTGCCGCTAAAAGTCATTTTACTCATGTTCAGAAGATTATATATCCTAAGGCGAAATATCAATTCGGCAAAAGTTCAAGAGAAACACTGTGTCTTTATTATTTTGAGACAAAATTAGATCGCGAATCTCCATATTTACATCAGTTGCTTGATGAGTTTATTTTGAATTATTAATAGAAAATTTCAACATAAGTGGGTTGGTTACAGCTAGTTTGACTCGTGTACATTTTGGAACAATAATATTGTCAGTTAGCGCTGCAGTGAAGCCCTAAGTTTGAATCTCTACGGCTCTGGGTTTGATCCACCATGGGGTACTAGCATGGGCACGTATTCACGGGATTTGGTTATTTTTTTTTTTTTTGGTATCTCATACATTCAAAAGAAATAGTGTAAATCTTTTTTAATAGCAAAAAAAAAAAAAAATAACAGTTATTACTATCCGAGATCATCCAATTTGAAGATTATTTATCCCACGAATAATACTGCAATGGAATAATTGTCGACTATCATTAATCACAATAGTAACATATATAGGTGTGCTACACATTCAAATTGACTTAAAACCTAGGTGTATAATGCTGGGATAAAATCAAAGTCATTAGGCTGATTTGCCACAATATTTTTTTGTGAATCTCAGAACTATTAATTACTATCTCTATCGACCAGTGTAATTAATCGTTTGCTCGCTAGATTCGGAAAAAAAGACTTTTTTCGCGACCATCAGGTTTTTTTTTTTAAAAAAAAGTAAATCTGCCTTTTCTGACGTCTCTTTTATAATGCAAACAACGTTTTTGCATTTACTGCCTAACTTGAATTATAATGAAAACAAACGAAATAAAAAAAAATGCAAGATGAGGGAAATTATATTATCTAAGTATTTAAAACGAAAACAACCTTGACTGCACGCCCACAACGGTGAGTGGTTCGGTGTTAAAAAATACAACGAAACGCTTATTAAAAAAAAAAAAGAGAAAACGTGTACCTAAAATGACGTATATCTTGCATTATAAAATTTACTGAATAAGCGGGGTATTATCACCCCACTCCCATATCACAGTATTAATAATTGATTATAGTCCCTAATGTCCACAAAAATGTGTTCAAAACATTTGCCTCATGACACTGCTAAATTGGATCTATTTGAAGAAGGTAGAGCCTCCCTCTAAAGAAAGATACGGCTCTCAGATAAGAGTCAAAGGAAACATTCACTCACACCTGGAATTTAAAACATCTTAAGGTATGTTTATATATATATATATATATATATATATATATATATATATATATATATATATATATATATATATATATATATATATATATATATATATATATATATATATAGTTTAATATAAACAATACTATCATACAGGTTAGAGAAATTAAATTCGTACTCTACCGAGTTTCGAACCCAGGTCCGCGAGTAATCGGTACCCATCGCCTTGCATGAATGCACCAGCCCATATATCGTCACGACTAAGCACGCATCACCCAAAAGTGATGGCACTGAGTCGGTGTTATACAAGCTTGTGTGTAGCAGACACACTCGCACGACGACCTAGTAATTATTTCTCAATATATATGCACAGACGTTTCAGATTCCTAGGAAAGAAATCAAGGTATATAGGATTTTTGTATTACAAAGAATTATAAATATATACCAGACAGAACAGACAGTGATATCCCTGGATTCTGTAGTAGAATCATGATAATAGTGGACGGAAATAATAGTTTAATACAAACAATACTTTCATACAGGTTAGAGAAATTAAATTCGTACTCTACCAAGTTTCGAACCCAGGTCCGCGTGTAACCGGCACCAATCACCTTGCCTGCATGCACCAGCCCATATACCGTCACCACTAAGCACGCTTCACCAAAAAGTGATGGCACTGAGTCGGTGTTATACAAGCTTGTGCGTAACAGACACACTAGCACGACGACCTAGTAAATAATTCTCAAATATATGCACAGTCGTTCCAGATTTTTATGAAAGAAATCAAGGTATATAGGATTTTTGTATTACAAAGAATTATATATATATATATATATATATATATATATATATATATATATATATATATATATATATATATATATATATATATATATATATATATATACCAGACAGAACAGACAGCGCTATCCCTGGATTTTGTAGTAGAATCTTGATAATAGTGGGCGAAAATAATAGTTTAATACAAACAATACTATCATACAGGTTAGAGAAATTAAATTTGTACTCTACCGAGTTTCGAACCCAGGTCCGCGAGTAATCGGCACCCATCGACTCCCAAATGGAAATTGAGGATAAATTATTTCGGCTGTCTCAATATTGATATACTACTCATTATGTCTTGTTTAACAATATCATCATAAGAAAAATGGCATAAAACTACAAGACAAGAACGACAAAAAGGAGCAAAACAAAGGGATACGGGTGGCGGGGTGGGGTGCGTATATCAGTAATATAGATATAGAATCCACCGTATATACAAGCGTGGAATTAAATGTTAACTTACAGAAGTAAAGAAACTCACCTTTGTTCGCAGAATAATCTGGACATGAATGGGTCTCCTAACTGACATATCTTTATCAATACCAAGCATCTTTAAGAAACAGATATGATGAATCTGTTTTGAAAAATGATTTTTTGGTTATTAAATGTTCACTTTATTCTTATGTATTCTTTTTCTTTGATTTCTACTTTGTAAAACAGTACAATCTACTTTTACCATTTCAGCTTTGCTTGGGACTCTATTTTATGCACAACGAATGAAAGGTACACCGTCTGTCAGAATGAACGAAATTATTCGTTCTTCTATCTATCTAAATAATTGCCCCTGAAAAAAAAATCTATGTGATAAAAAGAATCTCAAACGGGTAACGATTTAATATTAAATTTATGAAACTCGTTGAACAATGTCCAGCTTTTTCGAGCCTTGGTTCGCAAAAGCTGGACATTATTCAATTTGTTTTATAAATTCAATATTAAATCCTTGCCAATTTGAGATCATATATATATATATATATATATATATATATATATATATATATATATATATATATATATATATATATATGCAATAAACTGACGACGAACAGTACGAAACTAGTAACTAACTAGCCTAAGCGCTTTTTTCAAAGGCAAAAACAAAAATACGCCAAACAAATAAATACAAAAACGTTGTGTTTGTAAACCTCTACATGGCTGTCTTCACATGTGCTAAAACTATAAATACAACCAGCTTCTATAGACTAGTTGCGGAAACTGAAAACGTTGTATAATTCCCTAAAAGTCTACAAGCCAAAGCGACATCTATTTTTACTTTTTGTACATATGTAACGCAGATTTTATCCCGGATATTTGATTCTATACCGGTTATTCTTATAGTAAAAATTGAAGGATAATAAGTAGATTTAGAAAATGTTAAATTCTACTAGTGCATAGTTTTCATTTTCTAGTCTTCTTGGTTTAGACCGCTTGGTTTCAATGTTCTCTCTCTCTCTCTGTATATATATATATATATATATATATATATATATATATATATATATATATATATATATATATATATATATATAGATAGAGAGAGAGAGAGAGAGAGAGAGAGAGAGAGAGAGAGAGAGAGAGAGAGAGAGAGAGAGAGAGAGAGAGAGAGAGAGAGAGAATAATTTCACTATTATAAAGAGCCTTTACTTTTTTAAGGTATGCAAATATGAATTCGGGGCCCGCGAGTGGCAGAGTGGTCTAAAGACATCACCGATACGGGTCACTGCCTTCTTACCTCTCTCTGCGTGGGCCCGAGTCTCGTGTTCGGCCAATGTGGTACGTGAGTGAGATAGCTTGCCAGTAGCTTCTAGTGGGTCAGTGGTTCTTTCTGGGGTTTTCCTGGGTTCTTCCTTCATCGATTATACTGGCCACCATGTGTTTCCTACAACAACAACAACAACAAAAATAACGAATATGAATTCCAGTGCTGTTTAGAAATTAAATTGGATCAGAGAAATTACCATTTTTAAGCCAATATTCCAAGTCACGGCTACAGGAAGGTACGGGCCTTACTGAAGCTACACTCGAACATGACATTCATTCTCCTCCGCCAGCGCTCTTTGATCCCATGTCCGGTATAGCCGAAATCTGCGAATCTCAGACATGGATAAGGTAAAATAATTATTGGTTAGACGAAACACGACACATGATCATCGTGAATTAGTTATCAGATCTCTCATATTAATTTCTAACCCCAGTCAAATAAAATAATAAAATTAACCAAATTTAAATGTTTGGTCAGTGTATCGATTTCCTGATTTGACATCTGCCTATTTGTATGAATATTTATGTATGATAATCATGTACAAAACTACATTCTAGAAAGCTGATAAAATGGATGATAATGATGATTACAATAATAATAATAATAATAATAATAATAATAATAATAATAATAATAATAATAATAATAATAATAATTACAGCAAAAACAGCCACGATGATTATTATAAGCATAATACGACCTCAACATAATTTAAACAACACTAATAAAAACAACAGTAATAAAAAAACAGCTATTTCTATCAGTCATGCTATTGGTTATTTATTATTATTATTATTATTATTATTATTATTATTATTATTATTATTATTATTATTACAAAATCGTTCGGCTTCAGACAGTAGAGACTAAAATCACGTCGTTTTGTTACAGTTGCAGAAGAAAGTGTAAATATTTTGACACCTTTACATCAATGATATGCCCTGAGTGTCAGCGTTTCTTTGATCTCAAATTGCCTACAACAAACATTTAGCCAGACATAGGGATAGCAGTGTCGATGGGTCGGGGCACATGTCGACCTGCCGTGTAGAACAGGGAATTTGATCTGCATTTTACTGTTATCCGTGACATACAATCCTCTTGATGGAGCTGAACCTGGTTATAGACATGCCCCAGTATCTTTGGTGGTCTGATGTCTCGCCAGCAAAAGATAACGTTTTGATACCTTCATCTTTGCCCAGCGACTTTTTTTTCTCGAAAAGGATTTTAACATAGGAAATATTTTTGGGTTCGCTAAAATTTTGAATTATACACATTATTTTGTAAATCTTTTCATTCATTATTTCCTATTAAATTTTGTGTCTGTCTTGCAATATTTTGCTTCACAAATATTTTTGTCAAATTTTACATAATTTATTTTTAAGCTTTATGTTACATTTTTGTACACTGCTATTAACTTTTAGAATATCACACGGAAAGGCGATATACTATTATTCTATGCTATAACATACCGCATAGTTTGCTGCATGGTAAAGAATGTGCTGATGTACCATAAAACCATCTACATTCAATGAGACATGCATTATAGCCTTTACGACAGGTGGCACGCAGAGAAAGGCTGGTAGTAAGGTCTATCATTTGCATGTTACATTATTATATTTTAACTTACAGATGTCTAGAATAGCACGTCAATCATCATTATGACTGATGAAAACTGAAAATAAGAGAAGCATACAAGACTGAAAGATTATCTTTTTATCCTAAATCAGCAGCTAACCAGACACCGTTCTTGCAAGATATGTATTATGATGGTGAAATAAAAAGTGCCTGGTAACTTCAATGGGTTTGCAGTTCGTTTTTAGGTGGAATTAAAATGTTATTCACCAACTTCGGTGCTAAACTTGTTTAAACTTTAATAAGTAAAATATTCTGCTTGCAAAGAAATTAGTGTTAAGTTATACGAAATATATTTGACTCACACTTTGGTTCATCCTATTTACATTTCAGCGGAGACCTAAATTGCTTTCAAAAACAGAAGAGTAGCTGTGTTCCATGAGGCGTATTTATGACAGCTTTCACGGGACTTATAATGCAGCCGTTTTATTTACATATTTCTATATCGCAATGTAGCAGATAACAGGCTGCCCATTTTCCTTTTAAAGTTTACATACGTAATTCTAAAAGCAAGAAAACTGATTTATTTAGGCCTAACAATACAGGGTACCCTTATCGCTTTTTACAGCTTTGGTGTCCTTAGTCGGTTTGAATGGCAACACTTTTATATGCAGAATTGGCCTGGCATTTGTATTGAGTCTTGGCTGCATATTTACATTTTCTATCTATATATAGGTATCTTATTTATATACTTTAATCCGTGGGTCGCTAGATTTGGTCGGGCGTAGCCTAAATTAGGTAGGTGATTTGAACTAATTTAGACAGATACACAGGCATAGCCGTCGGCTGTCAACTCTGATTTTCTCCACGTGTATCTGTACCAAGTTGACACAGGTCTGGAATTCACAAAGACGCGTGTTTACGTAATTTATTGTTTTCTCCGTCACGAAGGGAAAACAGATGAATAGCTTGGTTTTACTTTACCACACCAGGAAATGAGGGAAGTATTTAAAAGTATGTGTGTGTGTGTGTGTGTGTGTGTGTGTGTGTGTGTGTGTGTGTGCACCAATACAGGATTTCTACTACATAATTCTTTTAATATAGGGACTTGTCAGAGATAAATTAAGAATATACATTACAATAAAAAGGCAAAACTTAAGTTGATTAATGTCACTAGTTTGTCAAGCAGAAATATAACTTGCTTACTGTCATGACAAATCAGTAATCACTACACCTATTTCCAACCTCAAATTTCATTTGATTAGTCAGACCGGTCTCTTTTCTTTACTGAAACCGCAAAAGTAACACTCCACTACCAGCTAACCAGAATGAACAGGTTTGTACAAGAACTTTATTTTCTTTTACATTTTCCAGGTACAAAAATGAGAAAATAACAGTAAACCAATCGAATACTCTACTGTGCTTTCTGCCCACCCACCTACGCTGTTTGACCTTAGGTTTCTCCACAGCGAATGAGACTTAATTATCTTCTCATCTCTTAAGCAAATACCCAACAGGCCAAGGTCGATCACACTAGTAGCTGGTCTCATAAGAAACTGTTAATATTTTTTAAGCCTGGGTCATTTTAATACGTGAATAGTCACAGAAAGATGGATCTAAGGATGAATTTGTGTTGTTCAGTCATTAAATAATAAAACTACAAGCTCTAAAACATACATACATACATACATACATACATACATACATACATACATACATACATACATACATACATACATACATACATACATACATACATACATACATACATACACACACACACATTTTGTGGATACCTCATACCAATACGTGTAAATATGTTTGGACGTAATATAATCATAAGGGCCGGAAGTGGGGGTAGGTTGAGGAAAGTTAGGGCCAGTTTGACATTTTGAAACATTTCCCTCCCATATACATGGGCTGATCCAGCCCAGACCATCGTGCTGTAGAACACGAATCACCACATATAATACAAAGGATATCTGCATGTTTGAACAGATGTGAGGAATGTTACACCAATGAAATGTTCCCTGATATCTACTCAAGAAAATGATATATATTTAGAGCCAAAAACCTTCAGTTTCTTTCTCCTTTCTGTGTCTATGCGATTAACGGATGCTTTTTTTTTGCAACGATAAAAAGAAGCTCCGAAATGTTTCGATAATTTTTATACAGCGACATTTTTGGTTGCAGATTTCGATTGTTCAGACAATGCTTCATATTTATTTGGTTTGTTACGTATATGTAATTAAATTGCTTGTTTGTTATTTTTTAAATTCTTTATTTTAGTTTTGCTTTATTACAATTTATTGCAATGATTATTTACATGGGATTCGATACTTTTTCAATAAATTGTGTTTGTATAGAACTGAAAAGCATTACAGTAGCATATATTTTTTAGCTCAGTCTGGTTCATTTAGTTTGTAAACATAGAGAGATAACGATTGACTATTGCCAACGTTTTTGTATTGGATCATAATCGGGGCTACACTGTCGTACGTGATAAATATCTTGTAGTAAGTGACCACGTGACCAATTGCGTGATCTAAAATTGTTTTTTTTTTTAAGACTAACGATTTTTTGTGATTCTGAGTTAGTCGTAAAAGTACATTCAGGAGCTCAGAGGCATTTTCTGTTGTTGCCATATTTTGAGCCATTTCTTATTTAAGAATAATTTATATTCTCCGGAAACAAAGTTTTGGACGAAAAGGTTCAGTGCAATTTATTTGGAATTGCAGAGCCTGAATATTATTCTTGATGCACAAAATTAACGTGAAACTTTCGACACATCAGTTTTGCATCCATCAGACGTCATCATCCGCCATCTTTGGAACTTCATCGCGATTTGAACCTGGATTCAGTTAGAACTGTTTAGTGATAGGACTTCTATTTTTGAATTTTAGAATTAATTTTTAGAGAATTATTACAAACCGTATGTAACAAGATAACGGAGTTGGGATTTCGGATTAACAACAAAACACTATTATTGGTAATACAAACACAACATATAATGATGTCTGATTTAAATAATAAACGAAATATGATTGATACGAGCGTGTATGAGTCCAAATATTGGACGAATTAACATAATTCGCACGATCCTACTAATGCCACAAAAACAGATAAAAATGTATGATCTTATACGGCACAAGAACAAAAAGAGAATGATTCACGGTATATCACAAAATGAAAAGAAAAGTTTTACACAACTGCAAAGCAAATGAAGTATTCACTCAAAATAGTGAACTGATATTTTACTCAAATAGTAAAATGATAATAAGACAGATATCACAAGATATCATTTCACTTCATAAACACTGGGCATAACAAGACCCCGAAATTAGCCAAGGGCCAAACGATTTTATGTATGGAGCAACCGAAACACTCCCTCAACATCACACGTTATTACCAGTCACACTGGCCAATGGAGCAAATGTTATAGATAGTTACCGACCACCATTGATTCCTAGGTCAGACAAGCAATTACCACCCACCACTATGGTCTGTAACACCAAATCATCTGCTGTCCAAACACCTCCGTTTCCAGCTCCATCATCAGCTTCACAGCCGCTATGGCCGGCACCATAGCCGTCATGGTCAACTTCCATGGAAAGCTCTTTATTACCTGGTACATCGTTAACCCTGACCACCATGTTCATCTTCACAGCTACCATCAGCTCTGATCCCCATGGATCGCTATACAGTTGACACGGTCAGTTCTAATCACCATGGTCAGCTCTGAGCACCATGGATCAGCTCCCATCTACTGAAAATACATCCAATGACGTGAACTATGCATGACACGGTTATATACAGTAACATGTAACGACGTTATATACGGAAAGCTATAAAAATACATTATCAGTCCTGGATTATAAAAACAATAAACATGTTCAGAAGTGAACCTGAGAATCATACGATTTCTATAGCACTAAACGGTTCTTAACTAAATGCAATTTTGTAAACTTCTTGCTAAGTTACAGACAAGAATAGAATTTATTAGCATTATAAAACGTACGTCGAAGCTGCAGAAATATGAAAAAATAAACTTGGTAGTACAATATCTATATGTTACAATACACATTAGAAATAAACAAATAACTTACATACCTCTACAGCTGGAGATATGCAGGTGTTTAAGTTTATCACAGACTGACAAAACGTTCCATAATGTATCGCTTTGATCTTACTTTGATGCATTTATACACAGACAATGTAGCTTTACATCGTCTGTGATATTCATGTATTCGAGTTTTCCAGTCGAAAGCACTTCGCGCGTGCAGTATAGAATGAACCGAACTCACTGTTTCGAAGTAAAGTAGAATATACATCAATCACCCTTGGGTATCGTTGTACACAAGAAACGAAACCCGAGTACATGTATTTAATAAGGAAATAACCGCATGTCCTATTTTCTATCTTTTGCACTGTATTTTTGGGAAAAAAATGATTTTGTTAAAATTTACAAAGCTTGATAACTCTTTTCTTCTGTTACATTTGTACAAGCCTACACGTTACAAGAGAAAATTTGGGTTATTCGTCCTTGAATATATAAAATTTGGCTAAAATATTTCAGAAATTGTTTTTTGAAATATAAATTCCCCTAGTTTTTAAATCCCAAGTACTATTTTATATTTTGTTTGAAATCTTTAGTGAAAACAACAGGCTTTCATTCACAATGTCATCAAAAGTGGTGACTTTTCTTTCTAGTCCTACTCAGTAATAGTTGGATAGTTTGAAAAAAAAAAGATGAGTGGCTTGATCTTGCCGGAAAATACGATTTTTCTGAAGCTTCTTAGACTTAACAAGAAATTGATAATCCTTTGATTCAATATTTGGTAGAGAAGTTCTTGATAAAGTGTTTCGGCTTCGGTCAGTAAGTTGGTATCAGACTCTGACATAAAAGTAATAGAATTAAAAATGAAGTACAAAATGGAATTGGAGTTAAGGAAGCTCGATCTTCAAAGAGAGAGAGAGAGAGAGAGAGAGAGAGAGAGAGAGAGAGAGAGAGAGAGAGAGAGAGAGAGAGAGAGAGAGAGAGAGAGAGAGAGAGAGAACAAATGCAGTTGCAATTTGAAAAAGAGGACAGAGACAGGAGAGAGCGAAAGATAAACAAATGAAAATACAATTTGAGGAGGTGGAGAGAGATAAACAAAAAATGCAAATGAAGTTACAGAAACAACAGATACAATTACAAAAAGAACAAATGCACGTACAGATCCAAAAAGAAAATGATCAAAAAAAAAAGTTCAAGTTAAAATGAAAGAATTTCAAATGACAAGTGAAAAAGCACGCTCCCAGTTCACATACAAATCCAAATTTGACATTACAAGAAATATCAGGTCAGTGCCCACTTTTAGAGAAAAAAGTTGATAAATAGTTTTGAAAAAGTTGCGGAAAATTTGAAATGGCCAAGGGAGTATGGACTCAGCTACTAAAATGTATATTATTTGATAACGCAAGTGATATTTACCATTCAATGTCAGTACAACGGAGTTCTGACTATGATTTGGTTAAAAGATTGCATATTAAGGGGTTATACGTTAGTCCCTTAGGCTTATTGACAAAACTCAGAAACTGTAAAAAAAAAAAAACTAAACTCGTGTCGTATTTGCAAGAAAAGAGCACTTATTTGAAGGATAATGCTTAGCTAAGAAAGTTGAAAATGATTATGAAAGTCTCAAATAACTTACTGGAAGAGTTCAAACAATGTATCCATTATGACATTTAAACTCATTTTTAAGAGCACAAGATTAAAACCTTGGAAAATGCTGTTCTTGCTGCTGATGAGTATTCATGAACTCATAAATTTCCTATTGAAGGCAAATCATTCATTCAGCAGTCTACTGGTAGGAAGGTATTTAAGCCTAATACGACTCCTCCTAAAACTCAATCTGGCACAACTTCAAAAAATTAAGCTTCTGACAAACTGATTCAAAATCATTGTCTCTTCATACGTGTACCTATCGCAAGAAGGCATTAGAATCAAGATAGACCTATCTCAAATGCTCTTATATCTAAGAGGTCTGTGTCACGGTCATGTATTGAAAGTAATATATTTGTTTGGTCTGATAAACACCAATCTGATTTTATTATGGAGAGTTATGAACCATTCATGTCGAACGGTTCTATATCACTTTTGGCCAATTATATCCCTAATAAAATTGTAAGGGATACGGGAGCTTCTCAAAGTCTTTCATTATCAGGTACTTTGCCTTTATCTGAGAAGTCTTGTTATAATGATAGTGTTTTTATTCAGAGAGCTTTGTCGGTGTTTTTATTCAGAGAGCTTTGTCAGTGCGGCTTTGTTAATGTTACTCTATTCTGTAAATTTGTCAACAGACTTAGTTTTAGGACCTGTGACAGTTGGTATAGTGTTTTTTTTACCCGTTGAGGGCATTCATTTGTTACTAGGCAACAATGTAGCTTCTTTGGATCAGAAAGTTTATCCTGTTGAAAAGGAATGCATTGATTTATATTCAGCTTGTTCAGTTACAAGAGCTATGGCAAAGAAAGATCTCGAGAATGATTTTGATAAGAAAAGTATTTCTTTAGCTGACACATGTACTATCAGGCTTTTGATGAGGTCACTTTCACTCCTAATTTGGATCAATCAAAAGGTATTTATCATAGTGATCCTATTTTAAATACTCATTCTTTTTTTATCTAATCAGGGTAATACAACGAAAATCACTTGTCGTCAAAGAGGGAAAAGATCATGAAATCTCCTGGTTGTTTCAGATGGTCATTAGTGAAACTGAAGCCAGTGAAGTACCTGTCTGTTATTTCATTAATATGGAATTCTTGTGAGAAAATGTAGACCTCCTGAAGTGCCTGCTAGTGGCGAGTGGTCAGTGAACTATAAGATTGAAGTTTCAAAATCTTACAGACATGAAATAGTTTGGCGCATGAAACTCCTCTGGCTAGTCATTTAGGGAAAAATAAAATTTATCTTAAGATTTTGACTCACTTTTATTGGCCAAAAATCAAAACTGGTGTTTGTAAATTTTGTAGATCTTGTCATAATTGTCAAATGGTAGGAAAACACAATCAGAAAATGCATAAGTCTCATCTGGAACCAATTCCTGCATTTGATGAACCATTTAGCATTATGGTCGATTGTGTTGGTCCTTTACCTAGGACCAAGTCAGGCAACAAATATCTGATAACCATAGTGTGTGCGTCAAGGAGATTTCCAGAGGAAATTCCTTTGAGGAATATTAAACCAAAATCATAGTAAAACCTTTGATAAAGGTTGTTTGTTTTTTTTTACTCAATGTAGCTTTTCTAAATCGGTCTAATCGGATCAAGGGTCAATTTTCATGCCTGGAATTTTTCAGCAAGCTATGCACGAACTAGGCATTCAACAGTTTAAATCTTCGGCCTACCACACTAAGAGCCAATGGGTTTAGGAAGATTTCATTAAACTTTCAAGAATATAATTCGATCATGTTGCTTTGATATGAGTAACTATTGCGATGAATGCATTCATTTACCCTTGTTTGCTGTTAGGGACTCCGTTCAAGAATCTTTAAGATTCAGTCCCTTTGAACTAGTTTTCGGATATACCGTGCGTGGACCTTTGTAGTTGAAAGAGAAACTTCTTTCTAATGCAGATACTGAGTTCAATCTTCTTGATTATGCTTCTGATTTTAAGTACAAGTTGTCAAAGGCTTGTAAGGTCGCAAGAGAAAATGTGCGCTCTACTCAGTCCAGAATGAAATTATGATATGACAAAAACTCAAGGGATAGGAGATTTCAACCTGATAAAAGAATTATAGCCAAGTCTTTGGTCCATAACGGTTGAAAAGAAAGCAAATAATTTAAATTACATCATAAATAGTCGTAGTATGCGAAAACAAAAATAACTTTGCCACAATAACATGTTCAAGAATTATATTAAGATAGATAGCCAAGTAAATCATGCAATTTGTTTAGTTGTACCTGTCCCACCAACTGAGGATTTAAGCGAAGAAATTCAATCGGACACTATTGACCTCGGGGCAATAAATCTTCGAAATTCGGAAATCATTAAAAATCTGGACCATAATATTTTGCATTTACAACAAGAAGAAAGGAATGAACTTAAACATTTATTATTCGAATATGAGCACTTGTTTCCAGATATTTATACATGCACAGACAAAAATTTTCATGAAGTTGAAATTGTAGATTCAAAACCTGTAAAACAACACCCATACAGGATGAACCCTCTCAAACAGGATTACTTGAAAAAGGAAATTCAGTATTTGCTGGAGAACGATTTCATATAGCACAGTCAAAGTGATTAGAGTTCAACATGTATACTTGTTCCGAAACCGGATGAAACTTTCCGTATGTGCACTGATTATATGAATGTGAACAGTGTGACAAAAAAATAATAATTTCCATTACCAACAATCAATGACTGTATTGATATAATTGGAAATGCCAAGAACGTCACCAAATTTGACATTCTGAAAGGATTTTGGCAAATTCCACTAACGGAAAGTGCAAAGGAAATTTCGGCATTTCTGACCCTAGATGGACTCTATCAATATAAAGTAATGCCATTCGGGATGAAGGGTTCCGCAAGTACTTTTCAACACTTGATGAATATGATTACTTCTAGATAATTGTAATGCTTATATCCATGATGTCATCATCTATAACGATACCTGGAAAGAATATCTTGCCACGATTTGGAAATTCTTCGACAGACTTACTGATGCAAATTGACAATCAGTTTATCTAAAAATGAGTTTTGCCGTGCTTGTGTAACTTTTCTAGGACACATTGTGGGACATGATTAAGTTAAACCTATAGATGCTAAGGAAAAGGCTATCTCAGATTTTCCTGTGCCTGTCAATAAAAAGCAATTGATGCAATTTTTGGTATGGGCGGATACTATCGAAAGTTTTGTTCCAATTTTTCTAATATTGCTATACACCTGCCAAACTTGGCAAGGAAAAAAAACAAGTTTATGTGGACTGAAAAGTTTTCAGGAACCTTTTGATAGGTCAAGAACCATACTCAAAGGTGCGCCTGTTCTTACAGCTCCGAATTTCAACCAATCTTTTAAATTATCTGTTGATACAAGTGATGTTGGTGCAGGAGGATTATTGATATAAGAACATAAAAATGGTGTTGATCACCCAGTGTGCAATTTCTCTAAAAAATTAAATAAGCGCCAAAGAAATTACTCAAAAATCAGAAAGGAATGTTTAGCTTTAATATTGGGATTAAAGCATTTTGAGTTTACATTATCTCATCTCCTTCTCCGGTTGTTGTGTATAGTGATCACACTTTCATCGACAAGATGAAAAATAAAAATCAAAGATTGCTAATTTGGAGTTTGTGTATGTAAGAACATAATATTTACATCAGGCACGTCAAAGGAAAAGACAATTTAATTGCAGATGCACTCTCCAGTGTATAGAAATTTTATTTCATGTACACTTTGTAAAACTCATAAGTTTTCTTATGTACTTTTGTTCTACCTCATTTAAAATTTACATATGGTAAAAGAAAAGCTTTGTTACATAAATCTTTATTTTTCTTTAAGGGAAATGTTACTTATATGTAACCAAATTACTTGTGTGTTTTAAAATTATTTTTCCTACTTTCTTGTTTTATTATATTTTATTGCAATGATTATTTTCATGGGATTCGATATTTTTTCAATTAAATTCTGTTTGTATAGAAGTGAAAAGCAGTACATTACCATTATATTTTAGCTCACTCTGGTTCAATTAGTTTGTAAACATCGAGTGATATGATTGGTTATACACGTGGGCATATCTGCCCAAATGTTAACCCTGTGTAAACAACATTTTTCTTATTTATTCTTAATTGGGTCAACTCTGGCGTACGTGATAAATGTCTTTTAATGACCACGTAACCTATTGCGTGATCTATTTTTTTTTAATAAAACAAGCGTTTTTAGTGATTTTGATTTAGTCGTATAAAGTACCATCAGGAGCTCAGAGTTATTTTCTGTTGTTACCATATTTTGAGTTACATGTTAATTAAGAATAATTTATATAGTATGGAAAAAAAGTGCTCATACATTTCTGGACGAATAAATTCAGTGGAAATTATTTGGAATTTTAAAGCCTGAATTTTTTTCTTGATTCATAAATTAAACTTTGAACTTTTGTCACATCAGTATTGCATTCATCTGACTTCATTGAAACTTCATCGAAATTGGAACCTTGATTCAGTTAGACCTGTTTAGTGATAGGATTTCTGTTTTTCAATTCTTGGATTAATTTTTGGATTATTTTCACAAACCGTAATTTCTATGTTTTATATTTGCCTTGTTTTCTAGGAAAATAAATTATTTTGTTGAAATTTACAAAGCATGTTGACTTCACTCTTCTTTTGTTACATTTGTACGAACCTACACGTAACAGGTTAAATGATTGGCTGTTTTCATAGGAAATGAAGAGGTCTTAATTTCGTTAATGGAATTCATACAGGGATGTTTCTTTTGTAGAATACTGTCAAGACAAGGTAGAACAGTACAAGAGGCAGAACGTAACCTTGTTAATCACCACATTATATTGGTTGAGATTTTAAATGCAAATAACAGTTTCATAAATTGGCCCATTTTTTTTTATAACTTAAGGATATAAGGTAACTTTTCAGATATGATTGCTTAATAATTAAAACTACGAATATTATTGAATTAGGGATGTTGGGCCTGCATTGTTCTTGAAATTGATGTGTTACATGCATACCGCCCATAGTTGTTTCGCTGTATGTAGAGAGTGAAATACCAGTAGTCGGCTAGGACGAAGAGCTGGCTATCCACAGTAGTTGACACGCTGGTTCAAAGCAAGTAGAATATATCGAAAACAGCTTGAATGGCATATATTTTGAATTCCATCAAGCTCTTTAGTACACTGTGTTTTGCCGAATTATTACAGCGAGCTTCACGTGGTGTCAAACATGGATTTGAACGTGAAAAATGCTTGTATAAATTTGGGGTTGGGGTACTTAAACTTCTTTTTTTATGAACGTCCATTGGCTTCTGAAGTCAAATGAATAATGTTCCTATGCCGTTTTTTTTTAATAAATAGAGCTATCTAACCTTTTGACCTCACTTGTGGGTTTAATTTTTTTAATGATTTTTCTTTATTAGGCAGATGGACGTGACATTAAATTTATGCCTAAAAACTGTGCCTTGAACCCTTTAGTTGTGATGTTTTCCAAACCCGATCACTTCTACTTAAGCATGTTGTAATTGCAGACTGCTTGCAAGATTTACTTCCTCCGAAACTGAAGAGCTTCTTAAGGTGCACATTTGAAACCGATAATTTGACAACAGAAGTGATCCAACAAGCATAGAATAGTTTACATTTTTCTGAAAGTATGCTCTGTTTAGAGTAGAGTCAAAATCTAAATGAGGCAATCCTTAACAAGTTCTGAAAATGAACAAACAATTTACCAAGTGTTTGGAACTATTTCGTTACTCATAATACAAGTACATGTCCTTCGAGTTGGTAGCGTAGGGATACTACCCAAAATTGGATAGTAAATCTAAATTGTAGCAGAGATGCTTACTTACAGATGATAATTCTAGGTGTTGGATAACTTCCATCCTATTTTGGTAGCATACATTGCACCCAAATTTCGATTGTCACAATTTCTGTTTGCGATCGACACTAATCAAATGCCAGATTTCTCTGTGGTCTTCAGACATGATTATGGTTGTGATGACAGCAAAAATCGCTAGTCAAACAATTTTATTGCTATACGAAATCAAGACCTTTAGTTAAAAACGTCCTCGAGTGTAACAAGTACCAAACTTTATGGTTACACAGGATATCCAATAGAAACAGGACGAGTAAGTTCAGTCAGTGACAATTTGTACGGTGCATATGGACGACTAGCAAATTATATAGATACTTGAAGGGTACGTTTTGTTGTATAGGCTGTTATGGGATTCTTGATGGTGCCTTCGTATTGATTAAGTAAATATATACAGCTAGAGAGTGAAACGGCCTGACATATTCATCGGGGGAGAGGGAAAGTGAGGGGCGGAGAAAAAGAGACGAAATAGAATGCAACCATGAAGAAAATATAAAATCGCAGGTATATTTCGTAAACGGAACCAAGTAGTTCCCAAAACAAAAGTGATAACGTGTACTGAATATTTGGCACATCGATTGACTCGGATGATACTAATAGATAGTTTTACATTTTTATCTATCGTTATTTGTACTGATAAATTAACCCGATGTCATCTTTACCATGCGAGTTGAAATTTCAATTCTTTTGATCCACAATTTTACTCACCATAACTACCTCATTTTACCAAAAGGTGACTCGATCTGATTATAACATAGTACACACGTACAAACTAGATCAAAGAATAACCATATGTTTATCGTTCAGAGATCATCTCGCATCTGACATGAATATATCAGATTAATTTAAATTTATTTTATATGCATGAATTGAGAGGGTATCTATTCTTATGCCACCATCACAACTGCCAGAATATTTTGTGTGGATATTCATTGCAAATTAGCGACTATATACGAATCTATCTATCTATCTATCTATCTATCTATCTATCTATCTATCTATCTATCTATCTATCTATCTATCTATCTGTCTGTCTGTCTGTCTGTCTGTCTGTCTGTCTGTCTATCTATCTATCTATCTATCTATCTATCTATCTATCTATCTGTCTGTCTGTCTGTCTGTCTATCTATATGTATGTCTGTCTTACTATCTATCTATCTATCTATCTATCTATCTGTCTGTCTGTCTGTCTCTCTGTCTCTGTCTCTGTCTCTGTCTCTGTCTCTCTCTCTCTCTCTCTCTCTCTATATATATATATATATATATATATATATATATATATATATATATATATATATATATATATATATATATATATATATACATACTTAGTTCGATGGACAAAAGGAACATTAGTCAAAATTAAAGCCTCTTGGTTATATTTACCATACAGACAAATAAAATATGACATTTGCTAACGGTTTAGGAATATATGTGCTGACAACGAACATATGAAGGTTATTATTATATAAGTAATACTAAAATATGGGAATAACAGTTTAACAAATGATAAATTTTGCACTGAGTCTACTTGACATTCGTTTTTTGTCTTGTGTTGGAAATATGCATATATTAATTATAAATAGCAATTTTGGTCATGGTGTTGATGTTAATATTTATCATTTATAAGGTGATAATTGCATCTGAGGTGTTGATTTTTGGTGGGGTATAGTTGTAGTAGTAGATAGTATCATGTGTATTTCACATATTTACTTGCACTTTGAATGATAATTACTAATGTGAGCCTTTTTTAGAAAATCACCTGCCAAATGTGCACACGATTTTTTTTTTCGAGAGAGCTCGTTTGTGTTATCGATCCTTTTGAACCATACACAATTCTAACTTCAAACCTAAACTGTTTCTTTCATGATGGTGACCGTAAAACATTAGTTGAAAACCTTTCAGATACCATCAACGTTTGTGTAGCTGTTGATAGCATTTACATGATGGTGTTCGTATTGAGTATTATGAAGTCAACAACGTCGACTGCGATGATAACTGCGTCTTCGGCGTCCAGGTTAGATCTATTACAGCTACGATTGGGTTGCCCATAGTGACAACATGGTGGTGATTTAGCTACATCGGTGGTGTTTATATTTCAAATAACATGAATTGTAGCTGAAAAGAAAATGTTCAAGAATGTTTACCTGTACATGCAGTTGGGTTAGCTAAGTCACGAATTCCATTTCATGATATAAAAATTAGGGTCGACACTTAGCTTTGTCTGCTTTCTCTCTGCACCACAGTTTGGCTGGCTGAGTCAAAAGAGGTACCTACAATCCATAAAAAAGTGACTAAACGGAGCTGTTGTTTTATGGGCCTAGACACCCAAAGGTTTGACGTTATATAGGAGGATGAAATACGTTAAATATCTAGCGAATAACAACCTACAAGTATTTTATGGATATATTTGCTTGGGTATATCTGCCCAATAAGTGTAGCATAGGTAAATACGGTAAAAGAATGCACAACACAGGAAATAGGGTCGTGTGACTTGCAGAATGAGGATAAAGCCGCGAGGTGAATGAAATCGACTCATTTAAGTACAGCGATATCGGGTAAGAGAGGTCACCTAAATAATTTACTTTTTTTAAAAAAAAAAATATAAATCTGACATACATTGATTGAAGTCGTCACTTTTCATTCAGTGATTCGAATGCATTTATGAAATCTGAAAAAAATAGTTGAGCCAGTGCAATAAGAGGATTTGAGAGAAAATGCTAATAGAAAACACACACACACACACACACACACACACACACACACACCCACACAAGCACACACACATCTCTGGAGATATAAGTCGGGATCAGAATAAAAATGCAACTTATATGCTGCATTGTTTCATACGTTCCGAAGCCATTTAGGTACTTAAATTATTCTGTTTGTTTTTTTTTTCTCCGATATCTTCAGAATCATCATTGTATTCTATTAAAAACACCCACTTTACCCAGATATAAATAGACAAATTATTTTGCTCTTGTAGATTGACATATTTTCTTGATTTATTAGAGATGTTATCTTGTTTGTGATATTTAAGTTTTACGAAACCGAAAGTTTTGCCAGGGTGGAAAGGTCAGACGTCTTAATTAGTTTCGGAACAGAATAAATATAACGTTTCCAAGGGCATATTACATTTTCTAGAAGTTAAAATGTGACACAGTTGATTCTCACTTTAATCGTGGCTTTGCATTCCTATTAATTTAACTATTAGTTATGCTTCTGTTTTATCCAGCCATCCGGAGATGTGAGACTGGGCGACTTCTCGGCCGCTAGAGGTAAGAGCAAAGAATGTACAAATAGGTTTAATTTATACCTGGTTGCTTGATGATGGGCTGTGCAATCTATTAAATGTTAATAGCAGATATGCGTATTATTTAATTTAAAGAAATCTATCAACAGGAAACACCGGGAACATTACATGGAAGTTTAGTTGATATGAATTGGAGCCCATTTCTTTATGCATTGAAGTACTTGAAAATAAATGTGCTTTATTAACTTTTTTTTGCGCAAACTTATGATGTAGAAAATGTCTGGCAAAATAGGTACCACGTTATTCTCAGATTCCCTCAAGGATGTCTTTTTTTTAATACTATTGGTTTTGACTGACCGTAGCATATCTGTGACACACATTATTAATTGTATGGAAAAATGGGAACCAGCATGAAAATGGATGAACATAAAACAGAGTATATATATATATATATATATATATATATATATATATATATATATATATATATATATATATATATATATATATATATATATATATATATATATATATATATATATATATATGGGATTGGCTAGTTAATCGGTTAATAATTTCAGATTTTTGTTTTAGGAAAAATATTCTTTTGAGAGCCTATCCTAGTTGTAAGTGAAAAAATAGAGACATTGTTTTATTGGTGGAATTTCATTCATTTATCCGTCTTGAGTTTGGAATACTCGTTACTGAAATTAACACCTGAATCTTTGGTGCGAAATTGAAAGCACATGTTTGAAACACATGCAGGCCCAGAAAAGGCCGCGGTTCATATCCTTTTCTCTACAGAGAAGCTGGCATCCAGGTTTCATCTATACTGATAAATGTAGGTTTGACCATGAACACTCAGAAGTTTTCAAGTTATGGAATTTTTAATATCATGATGTCTGCATAAGTTTACTATGGGAACTGAATTAGTACTGTGCGTACCTTTTTGCAGCGTTCGTACGCCGTAGTCTATTTCAGAAAATACTAAAGAGAATACAATAAAGAAAAATAGAAATATCTAACTTGAAAAAGGACTTACAGTTTGCAAATATAATATAAATATAATCTAAAACTCAATCCTAGAACTGAAACACAAGTACTATCACAAAATTGTCGAGATTAAATCCAAATATTGATGTAACAGAAGTTCCACATTGAATTTTGTAAATCACAAAAGAATATTCCGGCTTTAGCACTCTGAATAATTCCCACTGAAAAAGAATTTAAAACTATAACACAGGCAATTAAAACTGTATGTATGTATGTATGTATGTATGTATGTATGTATGTATGTATGTATGTATGTATGTATGTATGTATGTATGTATGTATGTATGTATGTATGTATGTATGATTGTATGTATGTATGTATGTATGTATGTATGTATGTATGTATGTATGTATGTATGTATGTATGTATGTATGTATGTATGTATGTATGTATGTATGTACTTATGTATGTATGTATGTATGTATGTATGTATGTATGTATGTATGTATGTATGTATGTATGTCAATAAAGTGTAAGTCAATAAAATTATTTTCAAAAATCCACAACAAGTTGAAATAAACTAATTGAAACATAATAAATTAAAATGTTTTTTTTTCCTGTGGAAAGAGCCAGGTAACGTTTTGCAAGCACAACGGATTTTGTGTTTTATTTGTCTTGTCAATGTTTGTTGTCATTTTGTTGTCTTTATCTTAATCGATCCCTGAAACACGTGATCCCTTGCTGCATCTAGTGCACTTGAAAAGACTGTTATTCGCCATATGATTTTTATTCTTTATATTTTCAACCTCGTATGTCACGATCTACCTTTGGTGTGATCTAACACCCTTTCAGTTCTGTATTTTATGTCATGTTAGTGTATACGTTCCAAGTTTTTCCTTCTGGTATTTAGACAATTGTCTTATCTAGCAGAATAGAGACGATGTCTCAACCAATACAGAAAACACTCAAAACTATACGAAATGAAATTAATGCCTTACTTTGTCTAAAGCATTATCGCAATCTCTTGCATCATTTCCTTGAACCAAACACAGTCAATAAAGGTCTTCAGAATCATGTCAAGCCGCAAATTATTAGCACGATTCAACAAAAGATGGAATAAAAATAACCCACGATGCTTCCATGAAACTCACAGCCTTACTTGGTGTAAACATAAATCATCAATATCCAGTCAAAACAGCAACCATTGAATAACTAAAACAACAGCTGAATTAGTTTCCACAGAGGAAAAAAAAAGCAAACGTTTTGCTCTAAATTAAATAAGGATCAATAAAGGACTCTCAACAAAACTTTACAAAGTCAGAGAAAGAAAACCTGGAAGTCATGATATACAACCAAATCACTGTTGTGAAGAAACTTCAATTGTCGAAATTTCTTCTAAAAGCAAGAAGAAAAAAAAAGCATAAAAGGAAGAAACGTAAGCATTCTATATCAAATTTTAATTCAACTGTTACTAACACAGTGGTTAATATCACAAAGACAGAACTTACGGAGGCAGAAATAAAACTTTTATTGAAGGGTTAGAGTTTATGTCCAAAGACATACGGCAGAGAGAAGCTTAAAAAGGACACCGATTAGTTTTGCCGCCGACTAAGACTCAATTCACAATTTTCCTTGCAGGTCATAAATAAATCGGAAAAAAAGTTATAAACTGCGAACAACCCACATTCAGAAAGAAAAGTAATTGGGCTCCACCAAAAGGTTTAATTCCAAATCTAGAAGCCTTTATCATCTCAGTTGCAAACGACACTTCCAGATACTTCAACCATACTAACAGATACCCTAATTTGACAAACGAAGAAACAGATGTCTTACACTCATTGAAAAGCAGAACAGAAATCTTAATTAAGCCTGCAGATAAGGGTTCCGCTGTGTTCGTTATGAATAGGGAAGACTACATTTGTGAAGGAAGTAGACAGCTAAGTGACGCTTGGTCCAACCAAAAATAGACCATGATCCAACACTGGAATATGCAGAATCTATCGCTAATATTATTGACAACTCGTACCAAATCGGGCACATATACCAACAAAAGAGAAACTACTTATGCCCAGAAAACACAAGGGCAGGTAAATTTTATCTTCTACCTAAAATCTAGAAATAAGGAAACCCAGGCAGACCTATAATCTCCGGTAACGGGCACCCCACAGAAAGGATATCGGGATATTTAGATCATTTTATGAGACCACATGTCCACAAATTACCATCATATCTTCAGGAGACGACAGATTACCTCATAAAAAGCAAAGTAAGCGAACCATTGCTGCCAGATAAATTGCTTGTTTCCTTAGATGTCACATCTTTGTATACTAACATACCGCACATCGAAGGGATGCAGGTGTATAGAGAAGCATGGGAAACAAGAACCGTAGACAGTCCACCCCAACATGATTAGTCGAACTCCTGGAGCTTGTCCTAAAACTCAAGAACTTTGAATTTAATGAAGAAAACTATCTCCAAATCATTGGAACCGCAAGGGATACAAAAATGACCCCTTCGTATGCTAATATTTTTATGGGAAAACTGGAGGGTCAACTTTTAGCATCGGTTGAACTTACACCATACCAGTGGGTATACTTTATTAATGATATAGAAATGAAGCGGCAACATGGTAGAGAAAGTCTGGACGATTTCATATCAAAGGCAAACAATTTCCATCCTTCAATAATATTTACAGCAGAAGTCTGCAGCTCAAACCACGTTTCCTTGGACACAACAACCAGACTGGTAGAAAACAACCTTCATACAGACATATACTCGAAACCAACCGACAGACACCAGTATCTCCTTTCAACCAGCTTTCATCCAAGACAATGCATTAGGAACATCCCACATAGTCAGGCACTGATAATACGCAGAATTTGCTCCGACGATGAAGCATTTCTTAAAGGTCTGAAGAGCTATTTAAACAATTAATTAAGGTTACGACAAAGACCTGATTACAGAGGCAACCCAAAGGGCTAAACAACAAACCGCGATAACCTACTAAAATATGGAAAGAAGAAAAAGGCTGATAATGTACCATTTATCCTGATCCCATCCAGACACTCCAAAGTAGGGAAAATAATCGGGAAACACCGGTCCATCGTGAAATCGTCGGCTGCAGTAAAGTTAATCCTCGAAAACAAGCCTGTAGTAGCCTACATTTCAGTGATATAATAATTATTGCAATTGCCCACAACCCCACCTGTAGTTCTGATACCAGGAAACAAAAGAAATCTTACTGGATACAACGCCTTAAAACATTGAAACAAAGTGGTTTAAACCAAGAAGACTAGAAAAAGACATCTGTGCACAAATTATTTTTTTTGTTGTGTGCAGCCGACACTTTCTGTTAAATAATTATCTAAATTTCTTTAATAGCCTGTGACTACTACTATGACAATGAAATATCCGAGATATAATTTGCGCTTACATAAATTTATATAAAACAACAGATGGCATTATGGCTCGTGGATAAAAATATTATTTCAAGCATCGGCTAAAAATAAAATAAACTAATTGAAACATAATATAGTTAAAAGTTTGATTCCTGTAGAAAGAGCCATGTAAAGTTCGAAAACACAACGGGTTTTGTATTTTATTTGTTTGTCTTATTTATGTTTTGTATTTGCATTTGAAAAAGACCCATTAAGAGTCGAAAGCGATCAGGTTAGATATATACTAGTTTTACAATGTTCCTTGCACACACACACACACACACACACACACACACACACACACACACACACACACACACACACACACACACCCCCAGCCATATATATATATATATATATATATATATATATATATATATATATATATATATATATATATATATATATATATATATATATATATATATATATATATATATATATATATATATATATAATCAGCACAAACACACAGACAAACACTACACAATAAACACGATGCATATGTGTTTACCATTTCATAAATCCAAGATCATATTTATTCCTTATACAATTACTACTTCAAAAAGTTCTTTTCACACGCTTTGTTGAACAATATTACAGTATGGGCAAATATAACTGAAAATAACACTGTGTATTCTTGGCCTCCAATACACACATGCATGAATATATATATATATATATATATATATATATATATATATATATATATATATATATATATATATATATATATATATATATATATATATATATATATATATATATATATATATATATATGCTCATGCGAGTATGTATAGAAGGCTAAGCATGCACAGTGTTGTTGTCGGTTATATTTACTAGAAATTGTAATATTGTTTAACAAAGCGTGTTTATTTTATAGTATTTGTCCGTGTGCTTGTGCTGATTGTGTGTGTGTGTGTGTGTGTGTGTGAGAGAGAGAGAGAGAGAGAGAGAGAGAGAGAGAGAGAGAGAGAGAGAGAGAGAGAGAGAGAGAGAGAGAGAGAGAGATTTTACAAGAAATAAAATATGATCTCGGTTTTATATAAATTAGATATCATATTTATTTATAGTGTGAATGAGTTTGTGTGTGTATGTGATTGTATGGTTTAAGAGTGAGAGAGAGAGGGTATAATTATTGCCAGTCACAAACCATTCATTTTTCAATTGTGTACAGTATAACTACATATTACACTAATATATCGACTAGCTAATTTTTAACTTTTAATTACTTGTAATAAAGCCAATATCATTGCATATTTCTTTGTACTTACAGACATTATACCAACAATTTTTATGTTGTAATACACCAAAATTAAAGAAAATACATTTTGTATATGTAAATTCAATAAACAAAAGTGTAATAGCGGTGCACAATATAACCGTCAGTTAATTTATGTTTTTGCACATAAAAAAATACACGGGGCACTATGCAACGGAAGAAAAACGGACCATTATATGGAATTCAAAAACGTAGATAAATATACCCTTCTGTCACAGTCTTCTCAAAATTTTGATTTTGCATTTAGGTACCTTGGTACCGTAGTTGTGTATATATTAGTTCCAACTCCAAACAGCAAAGACCGATATCTGCCTTGGAATAATGCAGATCGTAGTCTTTGCAATTTGTTTTGAATAATCTGCAGACTAAACCTTATCTGCCACCACATTATGCGACAGCCGATCACGGATTATATTGTTTGAAGTTGGCTCCGACTAAAATACGAGTATATACGATATTTTTTTTGCCAAACTTTATGTAAGAATATATCTACTGTACTCGTCGACACTATCCACGCATGTCTGGTCTGACTGAAATTGGACAATACATGTCATCCGCTTCAAATATCGTGGAAGAAAACATTATGACATATATAGCGTCCATGAAAAAAACAAAAAGATAGCAAGAATGAAACAAGTTATTGAGAAATTGTACGTTTCATCAGCGAATTACCGTTTTCTTTATTAAAAATATTTGTGTCAGATACAAAAGACAATAAGATATATCAAGTCTATAGCATTGTGAAAACACACAAAGATCCTGTTTCCAAATCCATGTAGACATTTCTTGGTTCCAGATCTTGCCTCTGTATGTAGAAATTGTTGTTGTTTGAGGAAAACTCGGATTCACCTTTGACTTCAGAAAAATCGGGTCTAGCGGATGTTCTACCTAATACATGTGCATGTAACTTTTTATATTTGATGCAATGCAAAGATTCAATTTTAAAATGATGAATTCTGTGTCTACACGCCATTTTATAAAGGTTTCTATAGTTAAATTTTTGAGGCTATGAATTACTTAGCTCTTTGTGGTCATCAATTTAAACAAAGTCTTAACCCGTGCTGGACTGGCGCCATATCTGCTACATATTTTCTTTTCCATAAAATAGCAACTTTTCTGTAATTTATAGCGTTCAAAAGACATTCATATCAGTTAAGCTCTCTATTACAATATATATATATATATATATATATATATATATATATATATATATATATATATATATATATATATACATACATGTATGTATGTATGTATGTATGTATGTATGTATGTATGTATGTATGTATGTATGTATGTATGTATGTATGTATGTATGTATGTATGTATGTATGTATGTATGTGTGTGTGTGTAATTTATTTTACGCGGACAAAATTTCAGGATCTATTATTCTCACCCACAGGTAAGAAATTGAAGGTGCGAAATATTTTTTAACATTGGAAAGAAGAGAGACGATTGGAAAAGCAAAGGAAAAAATAATTTAAAAATAAGAAAAAAATCTTTATGGACATGTATTGTTGGTAATATTGTCCAACTCAATGTAATAAATCATGATGAATGGACATTATTTGGTGTATATGTCAAAAGCTAAACGTTGTATATATCTTTGCGTACATAATATTGATTGGTTTCGTTCAGAGAAACCCATTATTCGGTAAAGCCGAACAACATCTTCAGGAAGCCCCCTTCCCCAACTTTATTTCATAATTAGGCATACAAAGTTGGCTGACAAACTTTTAGACAGACACATCTGGAAGTTTGCGATGTCATCCGAATATTATGTATTATCTTCTATTTCAACTATAAACACTTAAATTGAACTAAATTAATATACAAGGTACTTATTTTTACTCTGTGTGTGTGTGTGTGCGTGTGCGTGTGTGTGTGATTTGGATTTTTAACTACACTTCATCAATTTTTCAGTCATATTGCTGCAGTGTTGCAGTTTATAGTGATTTCTGGCACCGAGGCATCGTCAATAAAAATTTCTGAAAGATCCCGTGAAGGTGATGACTTGCCTCAGTCGGAACATCATCGTCCTTTTCCGTCAGTCGATAAAGAAACCTCAGAAGCAATTCATACAACTGCTTCAGAGGTTATTTCACCGCCTAACGGATATGGCCGAATAATGTTCCGATCGGGCCTAATTGTGTTTTTCACTGTGCTAAGCTCCATAAAGCACGTATTTTTACCCAACCAATGTCAATAGTGTGCTAATTTATGTTCCAGGCCTACCGTACAATTTCGGTCTTCTGATCCGATTATAGTTTTTTGAAACATTAGCTATTGACTGTCCAGTAAGCTAGGCTTTACTTTCACATATGGTAGGCATGCGTGTTTTATAATGAATATGATCGTATGGATATGACAATGAGTGTATTTTGATACTGAATGAGGAAACATCTTTGCTGAAATATACGGTATATAATTTCTTTAATACAGTCTTTTAATTATCGAATTATTTGCTTCCATTCATTTAGCCTTGACAGTTGTTACTCTCGTCCTGGACATAAATAAAACACTTTTTGTACATATAAGTATTAGCAATAGGGAACATGTTACTAATATGTAACCACTGTAAATTCACTGGTCACGACGTGAACTACATGTCTAGGCAAATATATATATATATATATATATATATATATATATATATATATATATATATATATATATATATATATATATATATATATATATATATATACATACACACACACACACATATATATATATATATATATATATATATATATATATATATATATATATATATATATATATATATATATATATATATATATATATGTCTCTGGGCTGAGATATTAAAATAGGTCAAATAATTATGTACATAAATTTCCGACAAATCAGAAGTCGTTTGCCTACAAAATATTGAGCCAGAGGCGATGTCAGTAACTGTGTATATTATACACAGTTAGACATCTTATTAGGTAGGCCTAGACATCTTGTTAGGTAGGCCTGCCGAGTTAGCCATATTATTAGGTAGGCCTGCACAGTTAGATATCTTATTAGACAGGCCTCGAAGTACAAGTACAAACGGCTCAGATACTGGCATAAGAGGGTCTTCGAGGTGATGATATGGAGGTATGCCAGAAAAAACCGGAATTCGAAAGAAATCACCGAGTTTGGATAGCCTACCATTTGCCCCTGCTTGTGTTTGGACGTTCATTTGAGTGCTATTCAGATAAATGAACTTAACAGTCATGAAAGATACATAATTTCCTACATAGAATAAGCATGAAATCATGGATACATACTTTCCTACAATTATGTAGACCATAACATAGCGAGCCGTCAATGTACATATAAAGATAAATATAATTGTGAGGACTCAGATAAACAACTCAACACAAGTATACCATATCAGAAAATTGATCTACTAATCAAATAAATCCCTGCAAATACAAGTAATAAAATCAACAAATCTGCATAGCAATATCAACTAATTACATGAGATTATGCTAATACCTTCTGTTTCAAGCTTTTGATGTCTTTCGAATTATCGTGTTCCTCTTAGATGATTTCACGAGAGATTTGCTCAATAAATTTCTCGGAGCCGTCAGTTCTTATGTTATTTTCTCTTATAAAAAAGTGCAGAATGTGTTGCAAATTCCACTACTGCACATTTAAACATTAAGTTTTTCCTGTGAAACTCCGCCCCCTTCCACAACGTAACCAATCAGGATGACATAAAATTACAGCCTCACCAGCATCGAAACACTGCAATATGTCTGACAACAAATGGCTACCAACTGTTTTATGGTCAATGTCCCAACTGTCAGCTTCTATACAAACCAGGAATTGAATTTATTTGCCGGTAGGTTTAAACAAAGGAATCCCTTAATTATTTTGTCTGTCTAAATGTTGCCTACATAGATGTTAATAACGAAACAGATATCGACCTGAAAATTTAGTCTGTTACAAATTACAAACTGCTCATTGACATTTTAGACTAAATCATTATTTATTGTGAAGTCATTCGAAGACATTCTGGATTATATCATTGTGATATATCAAGACTGTTGGCACATCTGGTCATCCAAGACTATTGGAATTTCAGCAAATTCAATAATGGAATTCATTCAGAACAATCTCTACTTTTGGACTTGTGACAGAACGTTTAGCTTTGTTTGGGATTTAATTCCGAAAAGGAAGTTTCTCTTAAATATTCACTTTTGTTCTAGTGGAAAGAATTATTATGAAGTGGCGATAATATATTGTCACAAAAGGCGACAAAACAAAATATTTAATCTTTTCTCTAATTTTCATCTTGTTGAGTTTTCGTGTAAATTCACTGTAATGGTAAAAGAAAACTATCAGTTGTGGTCGGTTTGAAAAGTAACCATAAATTTTGACATATGTGCTAGAATCGAAATAAAATGCTTACTGCGAGTAATTGGTTCTGCTCTATCTGGGGAATGAATTGAATTTTAATTAGAGTACATTTAATAACGGTTGGAGAGATATGTTAGTGTAAGGTCATAATCTGAGAATGACAGAGTTGAGACAAATCAGAGTAAAACCATTAGGCAATTTGAAACAGGTGTCAAATTGATATTTTCCAGAATAGTTTTTACTAAAAGCGGACTATAGATGATTATTGTAACTTCTATCTGAATGTTACAATTTCTTGGCAGTTACAGAAAGTAATCCTGAATGGCTAAGCTAACCCGAGGTTGGGGTGTTCCCAGACAATATTCAAGG